>PVKU01005472.1:0-122938 GCA_004027475.1 Anoura caudifer
GTTTATTCCTTTAGAAAACCGAAGCCTGAATGTCAGGGATGAGGTAGACTGGAAGATAAACACAAGTAGCTGTCGTGTTCTCAGAATATATCTTCCCACCTATGATTTTAATATTGGTCTAAGCTTGTACTACCTGCTTCTGCTTCCTTTAAAATCTGTCTTGTTTAGTTCTGTTTTCTAAGGATACTTTTCAGTCTTCGGTGTGAGTAGGCTTCTTATAGGTCCACTCACCAGGTAGAGGAGCTGGTCACAACTACCTGAGCAGTGCACAGGGCCTGGTGGCAGCCTGGGGCTTCTGTTGTGTGAGGTCATCTTACACTGTTTGCCCTGTGCTGCTTAGGAAAAGGTAAGCAAGAAGTTCTGTTCCGTGAGTACTGTGTTGTTACAAACAACAGGTGTCTGTCAGCTTTTCCCAGGTGTTTATAAGCTCCCCAAGTATATCTGGATGTCTGCAGAGAGAATAAAATACCGTCCAGAGATTTGGCCTTTGGCAGTTATATAAAGTCCATAAACTGCCTTTGGCGAAATGGGGAAAGATGACAGCATTACTTCTCTCTCCCAGGGATGGTCTCCATCAATACTGTTTATTCAAGGTCAATGTTGTGGGCAGTTCCTATTGCCTATTTGCTTTTTTTTCTCTTTCTGATAATTACAACTGAACACTCCTGGTGGTCTGCAGGCCGTAAGGATCACACAGCTCATATAGAAGGATAGTCTTGCGTGTGTCCTCCTCTTAGGCACAGGATTCTCTTAGGCATGTCCATTAGCACTGAGGTCCCGCACGTCACTGAAGGAGTACCTGGCAATACTCTCCCATTAAGACCGTCTTCATACTTTCATTTCACCTTTTCCATTTCCATGAGAAAGGTGTAGGGGCTACACTCCTAAATTGGAATGGTGTTTTAAATAAAGGGAAGAAGGGGGTGGGGAGACACTGACACTGAAGAATTTCAAATTATGCCTCTAATTGTTGTTAGTCTTTAAGATGCACACAGGGGAAGACAGCCTCTGTGGAAGGGTGGCTGCTGTCCCGGACACAGGGGCATGCACAAAGTCAGTTGGTAATGAGATTCCCCACAGCAGCAAACTGCACTGTCCATTCATATTTCTTTTCCACCTGTCCCCACAATGGTGTCTGTTTGCTTAGCCCGCATGCAACAAGGCTGTGTTTGTGAGTAAGGGCCCATTCATTGGCTGTCTATTTAGAAGTCTTGACAGAAAATCCCGTGAAAAGCTCCTCAATTCAAATTCCTCTTTAATGACTTGCTGCTTTCACCAGAGAGGCCGGGGAGGATGCTCTGGGCTTGACTTCTTCCACTATGGGAGACAAGACAGCATTTTTTAAAAATAAAGCTTCTGACGTGCCATGGTTATTAAACAATAGTTGTGATCAATGATGGAATCTGAGGGAGTAATCATCTCCTTTTTTTAGACAAAACCTCTATCTAGCTCACAGAATATGTTATCTCCAACTATGCATGGTGTTTTCAATTAGAAATATCCTGTTGATCTTTTTGAGTTCCATTTGCCCACTCTCTGCCCCAAGAGGATTAGTTAGTTGCTTGATCGTTTCTCCTAGGATGTGTTTAAATATCATATTAGGAGAGAATTGCCATTTGTACTTAGTTACTCTTGTTAACAAAGCCAAGGACAATTATAATTACCCAGAATCTACTGCTTGGGTTGTGGTGTGTAGTTAGTTGCAACATGCAGAGCATGGTAATACATTTTTGGGTATTTGATTCTCTCTCTGTGTGTATCTTCTTAATTTATGAAAGAAATCCATTAGGAACTAGATAATAACTACACATATATTTTCTAATAAGTACATGATACATGAGGATGTCACAGTAGAGCAAAACATGAGGATTCTGAGCCTGGACTTTTTTGAGTAGTTTTGTTCGGAATCACTCACTCAGGGTTGAAGGATTTTCCCATAGAATTCCTTAATATCTTATACTTTCTCTTTCACACCACACACCACAATGAGGAAGCGCATTCTGAATTTTCACCCTGTAGAATGCACTTCCATGAGCTCGGGGCGGTGTCTGACACACCCACCCCTGGACACCCTCCACCAAACAGCCCGTGGCATGCAGTGTGTGCCTCCTGAGTGTTTCCTTAGTGAATGAATGAATGACCAATTCACAGTCTGCCACTCTTCGTGTTTCTAAAGAGCCCCTTCAAGAATTTCCCAAAGTAGAGAATAAATTGAAGAACATACAGTTACCATGTTTTACTTCTTATTTTTGTTTTCCAACATTACAACCATCCATATGAGAGAGTGCTAAGTGATAAAAGTGAAACAAAGATACCTCCAGCCCTCTGCTCTCAGTGAACTTAGAACCTAGTAACTGTGCTAGAAAAACTACGGTTGTTGAGCATTTTAAAAAAAGAGAGAAGCAAAGTGCTCTGGAATTTTAGACAAGAAAAAACAAGAGAAAGTTAATTTTTAGCTGTAGGAATCAAGAAGTTCTCCTGAAGGAGATTCTCGGATAAAACAAGTGAGGCTTGTGCCCCAAGCACAAATTTAAGTGGATTCCAAAAATTTCAATAATCAAGATAAATAAATTTTAATACAATATTCTACAAAATCAATATTAATACCAACAATTCCATGATGAACAAAATAGTGAAATTTTAATAAAAACTGGATTAGCTGTACTGATTTTTTCCTTTTGCCTCAGGCACCGATGTATATCATCACAAATGTCAGTATTTCATTTTTTATTGCTGAGTAGTATTCCACTGTATACATACATGGCATGTTTCTTATCCAATTACCTGCTAAGGAACACTTAGGTTGTTTCCATGTCTTGGCTATTGTGACTAGCTTGGGATGAACATAGGGATACATGTATCTCTACCAACAGGTTGATGGTTACCAGAAGTGAAGCCAAGTGCGGGGCATGATGAAAAGGTAAAGTTGTCAAATACATGGAGATTAGACTTTGGGTGATGAGTGCACAATAGAATATACAGATGCTGTAGTATAAAATTGTACACCTGAATCATATAGTAGTATTAACCAATGTTACTCCATTAAATTGAATTTTTTTAATTGACAAAGACCCCTAAGTGTTAAAAATGGTTTCTGTAATTACTCTTTAATTCTAAATGTTGGATTCCAATTTATCACATGACCCCTTACTCCTACAGTGGTTTCATTTATCTGTGTTACCCAATTCTGTTCATGGTCCCATCAGATTTTACACAAAATTGTTATTTTTTTCCTACCTAACAGAAAATCTGCTTCAGTGATTCATAAAGAGTGCGCTCATTATGACTTTGGAAAACTTATTCTATTCAAAAAAAAATTTAAGCAAAAACACTCTTCTTACCTAAGTGAACCAGAACCTGCTTTCCTATATTTATCAACCATCAGTTATGCTTCTCTTGGTCCAAAAATTAGTTTATTTCCCTTTTATATTTGGTAGTCTCTCAAATATATGAAGAGTTTTCAGGTTTCCATGTATACATTTATGTTATCTTTGAACGAAAAAATATATTTATTCTTTCTGTAAAACTTCAGTCCCTTAACAAATAGCATTAGATTATTTGAAAAATGCAATGTTTGTTGTTTGAAATAAGGATTTATTTTCTATCCAGCATATCTGTACCTATTTTAAAATACTTCTATATTTTCCATATTTTGATGGTCCAAGAATTGACTGAATTTTTCAAACTGCATTCTCTCTTAATCTTGTTTAACTTAATTGATCTTTAACATACATATAAAAGATCAGAGAAACTGATGAGGGCCTGTTGATGGTAGACAATGGAATGATAATATAGGAACTACTAGAAAGTCTCTAAGATGCTGTGACATTTTGAGGTCATTCAGGTGGTTGAGGAAATTAAGAATAATGAGGTGAATTTCAGTGCAATTTTGGCAGAAAAGGTACAAAAAAGTTGTGCAAGTTTTGATGCAATGTAAAATAATTACATTATTATTAATGGAAATAATTCTGTATTTGCTAAGCATTATAAGAAAGACCAGTATTCTTATTTTTATGTTTTTTTTTTATTTATGGCCTGTTTTTAATTTATTTCACTGGTTTTAAGTGATTCCAAGAGGGAATAAAAAATAATCCAGTAAGAAAAATATTCATATTCTGTTTGCTTTATTTTTAAATTTTATTTTGGCCTGGTGAGTAAAATATTTAAAAAAGAAACTGGATCACTCAGATTGATGTGGAGTAGGACAGATACTGCCTGTCTCTACAAATTGTCTGTATAATGCCTGCTCCCTTTTCTTTTTCGTCATACATTGATGATTTTGTTTACATAACGGCTGGCAACGATCTCGCTTAAAACACACGCATGCACGCAAACACACTGAAAGAACAAAGTTCATTTCTCAGGCTTCCATGCATGAGAAATCCTGCGGCACGTTGGCCAGTGCAATACAGAGATAAGTCTCTGGAGCGCATGTCTTCTGGAATATAAAGAAATACTTTACTAGGAGAAAGACCTTCTTTCTTTCATTTATTCCTTCTATCTATAGTTAGTAGTTGAAACCTAAAGCCCCCGAAGATCATTTGGTGACCAGGTGAGGAGGTGATGAAGACCAAGACCAAAAGACAACGAATTGCATACTAAAAATAAATGAGCTTAAGGTTAGGCCCCTGGATTCCTGATGGCATTGATGAGCTGCGGTACCAGCTCTGGAACCTGTATTCCCAGACTTATTGCTGCAGAAGACAAATGCATTTCTCACTTTTGGTATACTTATTACTGAATTTTTCCTTATTTACTGATAAATGCATATCTAACTCATAAAAAGGTGTGGTTTTCTCAATAAAAATATCTCTGAGTTGTTACAAACATAGCTAGTTTAAACTAATGTTAGAAGATAAAGGTGTTATCATTTCTGTCAATCATCTTTTAACTTTAAACGCTAGATTATGAGGGATAATATACTTTCTGATCTATATGCATACCTATAATTAATGCCATTATTTAAAAACTATATTCCTAATGTTTTTTAAAATTGTTTAGTTGCAAAAGTTTACCATTTTTTAGATATCAAAAGACAATGGAACTTTTGATTCTTATTAATATTATAAAATATTATGAATATGGAGGATTATCATGCAGCATAAATTTGGTTAATATATTTCAGCAAGGATAAGGGCATCATTTTATGTTTTCTGATAAATACTTTTTTACTTGTTTAAAAAAATTTAAGTTTTTATTTAATAGCAAGCTCAATCCCTCTTGTTTCACACTTCTCAATAAACTTGTTTTTTTTTTATTCTTGGCAGATGAATCAGGAATTTAATTAAGGCATCATTGACATATTCAACATGTACTACTTACTGAAAGAGTAAGGAGAAAAACTGAAATACCATGAGCCTTATTACTTAGATGTTTTAAGTCATTCTTCCAGAGGTAGGCTCAGAGTTTGAGAGGGTGGTTGCATGTTTGTAAGGCTTCATGAAGTAAGAAAGAAAAAAAAAATAAAACTATTTTCTTTAATTTCTTGGCATACATTCCAAACTGGAAGAAGTTGTTTTGGATTTAATCCTAGTTCTCATTTGTATGTTTCAAAAAAAAAAAAAAAAAAGCACAGTATAATTTGTTGCCAGGGATAACACTTGTACAAGAAGCAAGAACACAAAACAACCACCAGGACTTCTTTTGCAGGCAGAGATCTCAGCTGATGTATAACTGCCTCAGTAATACATATCGCTCAAGGAAGCCTCAGCACAGTTTCTCAGCCTTAAAACCTTTGAAAAATAGCTCCTGTTTCGTACAAGTATATGAGCAACTTTTATCATTATTTAATTTTTAAGTTCTTTTAGGTTTTTTAATTAATTAATTAAGCTAGTTAGTTATTTTACCAGGCTCTGAAATAGAGTGATTAACGATCTTTGGGAATATTGGATTTTGAACTGCTCACTGGTTTTGCTTTGGGACATATCTAGTACACATTAGATTCAGGTCTGGGAGGTACAGCTAAACCTGGCTTAGGTGTTTCTTATCACGTGTCACCTTTTTGACAACCCACTAAAACAGGGCTTAGAAAAAATGACATTCTAACTTTTTTTAAAGTATATTTTATTGATTATGCTATTACAGTTGTCCCATTTTTTCCTCTCCTTTATTCCCCTCCACCCTCCATACTGCCTCCTACCCATATTCTCTCCCTTAGTTCATATCCATGAGTCATACATATAAGTACCTTGGTGTCTCCATTTTCTGTACTATTCTTAACCTCCCCTGTCTATTTTGTACCTAATATTTATGCTTCTTATTCCCTGTACCTTTTTCCACATTCTCTTCCCTTCCCCACATCACTGATAACCCTCCATGTGATCTCCATTTCTGTGATTCTATTCCTGTTCTAGTTGTTTGCTTATTTGTTGTTGTTGTTGTTGTTTAGGTTCAGTTGTTGATAGTTGTTTGTTGTCATTTTACTGTTCATAGTTTTGATCATCTTCTTCTTCTTAGATATGTCCCTTTAACATTTCATATAATAAGGGCTTTGTGATGATGAACTGCTTTAACTTTTCCTTATCTGGGAAGCTCTTTATCTGCCCCTCTATTCTACATGATAGCTTTGCTGGATAGAGTAATCTTGGATATAAGTCCTTGCCTTTCATGACCTTGAATACTTCTTTCTAGACCCTTCTTGCCTGGAAGGTTTCTTTGGAGAAATCAGCTGATACTCTTATGGGAACTCCTTTGTAGGCAACTGTCTCCTCTCTTGCTGCTTTTAAGATTCTCTCCTTATCTTTAATCTCAGGTAATGTAATTCTGATGTCCATTGGTGTGTGCTTCCTTGGTTCCAACATCTTTGGGACTCTCTGGGCTTCCTGGAATTCCTGGAAGTCTATTTCCTTTGCCAGATTGGGGAAGTTCTCCTTTATCATTTTTTCAAATAAATTTCTAGTTTCTTGCTCTTGCTCTTTTTCTTCTGGCACCCCTATGATTTTGATGTTGGAATATTTAAAGTTGTCCCAGAGGTTCCTAAGCCTTTCCTCATTTTTTAAAATTCTTGTTTCTTCATTCTGTTCTGGTTGAATGTTTATTTCTTCCTTCTGCTCCAAGTTGTTGATTTGAGTCCTGGTTTCCTTTCCTTCACTGTTGTTTCCTGGTGTGTTTTTCTTTATTTCACTTTGCATTGCCTTCAGTTTTTCCTCTATTTTGTGACCATACTCAACCATTTCTGTGAGCATCCTAGTTATCAGTGCTTTGAATTCTGCATCTGATCAGGTGGCTATCTCTTCATTGCTTAGCTCTGTTTTTGGAGCTTTGATCTGTTCTTTTGTTTGGGTCATATTTCTTTGTCTCAGCATGCATGTTACATTTTAAGGGGTAGAGGCTTAGGTGTTTGCCAGAGTAGAGCAGCCCATGTCACTGTGTTGTGATGCTGTATGTGGGGTGGGGGGTGGGGGTCAGAGATGGAACTATGCTGCTTGCTCAGCTCTCAACTGGCTTTCAGTCACTTCCCCTGCTCCCCACAAGTAAATTGGGGTGTTCTGGTGATGCCTCCCATTGGTAGTTTTGTGTATATTCTAGAACCCTGAGGGTCTTCCCAGGGAACTCTCCTGTGATGATAGGAGCCTGTCCCACCACAGCAACTTCCACAGGTTTTTACAGCCAGAGGTTTTGAGGCTTTAGTTTCCCCTCACTGGAATCCTTGGCTGTGTGGTCTGTCTCACTCCCTGGTTGTTCCTCCAGTTTTATCCACATGCCAATGTGGGATTGCCCAGACAGCTACTGCTGCCTTGCTTGCCTAGTCCTACAGCCACCACTTTGCCATGCGTTTTCTCCACCCCTCCTAGTAGTCTGAATGAATATTTTTTCTTTATCTCCTTGGTAATCAGACTTCCATGTAGTTCGATTTTCTGGCTATTATTATTATTACTTGTTTTTAAATTATTTGTTTCCTTCTTTTGATTGTGTGAGGAGGCAAAGTATATCTACCTATGCCTCCATCTTGGCTGGAAGTCCAGCATTCTAACTTGACATTAGATGTTTATAATTGAATTACTCAACCTAGTCAATCATAAACTCTACCCTCCCATAGTCACTTGATTTTAATAGAGAAATTAGTTAAACACTAATGGGCATAATAAAATGGCAGATTGAAGCTGGTAATAGTTGATATTATATGATCTGTGATACTGTATCACCCCACAGAAAGTGTTGACTTAAAAATCATCAAGAATGAAGTTCTCAGCATCAGGTTCTCAGATCATTTTTTTATGCTTCTTTTCTTGAACATATAAACTTGAAAATTACCCTGAATTTTCTTTTCTGTCCAGTTTTTTTTATAATTAAAATGTAAAAATAAAAACAAAGCAGTTGTCACACAGAAAAATAAACCATCTAAAACCCCACCAACTAGGATTCTTGTCAAGCTTCTTTCTTTCTCATTGTTGCCTGTAAGCAAAGGTGTTCTACATCACTGAGTCACAGCAAACTTCTTATTTATATTCTGCTTTGTTTAATTTCTCATTGTATGATATATTGGGTCAGTTGGCAAACTGGGTTAGACATGAAAATATAGGGATGGATAAATGTTCTCCAGTGCAATTGATAAGTATAACTATATTGCAAATACTCACAGACTATACATGAAATGTGACAGTTACAACATAAGTTTTAACATGACCACTATTTTTTGGATATTTATCTTTGCTCAAATTTTCTATTATTTTAGATAATACTACAATGTTTTTCACTCTTTAAATTATTTCTTTATGATAAATCACAGGAAGAAAGAGTGGGAACATATTATGGCTTTGAATGCATGTGACTCATGCTAATTTTAAATGTTGACAGTGTTGATAAGTGTACAATCAGCAACTAGAAGTTACATTTTTGCCTTTGCTTTTATAGTCACTGACATATGGAATATATTCAGTGTGACAAGAGGGATTGTTATACTCAGACCTTAGCTTACTCAGAGCCTCTAAGCATTATATTCCTTTAAGTCATTGCTACATTAATGATTAAAAACATTTTTTAACTTCATAAACTGTGTGCAGTATGATTCAATTATCCTTATCCTTGTTAATTCTCTTTCTCTGCTATAATAGTTTTATTGGGATACATTATGAAACTTGTAGAACCATAAATAGCCATGGATCATATTGCATTCAGAAAAAGCGAATTCCGTTGGAATATAAATCCAAATGAAATACAAAACATTAGGCGCAATTTACATTAAGGCAAGAGAAAAATATCACGTAATATTTTTTCTTCTGGAACTTCTGCTTAGTACATTCTTACAAATGAATTATGTTATAAATGGAGATACATCTTTCTTTAGGTTAAAGCATTTGATTATTAATTTACTCACATATTCCCCAAACAACCTGTGCTTTCCTCAGTTTGGAGAGGGAAAGTATACCTTGCACCGAGGAGGATGAAACTGAAGGTCAAAACTGGCCGATCAATATCACAGGCAGAATGAACAAGTGAGAGCCCTGAGTCTCACCTCCTTCTGTGAGTGAAGTTGTTTTTTCTCACACAACATCACCTGGATTCTTGAGACATGGTCCTTAGTTTTTTTCTCAAGTCACCTGCAAACACTGGGCCAAAGCGTGGGAAAGATGAGTGTAGTATCTTCTATTTTTTGGACATAAAAGAGTAGATACTTTAGAATAATCCTAGAGCTAAGAATAACTCCAAACTGCCAATAATTGGCCTGGATTTTAGTCTTTTACTCTGCCTAGAAGGGTTTTAAAACTCAGTAACTCTGTTCCTATTGTATTTAAGGAAGGCAATAGTGAGGCCAAGTTCAACTGCCTCTCATTTGACAAGGCTCAGAATGTGTTTTCAGTTTCTATATGTTTAATAGCATTTTAAGTAAAAATTTAAAATATGCTTATTGTAAAAGGAATATGACATTAAACTATAAAGGGGATGAAGTAAAAGTGGTTTTCTCATTTGCTTCCCACCAACATGTTAAAAGTTAATTAATGTTAATGGTTCTGTACACCTTTTTCTAAGAGTACTGTGTGTGCATATAAAGGTAATTGTATAGTATCAAACCATTCAAGTTCTTTTTTGATGCAGTAACATACAATAGAATAACCTTACCTCATTGTCATAACACAAAGTCATAGTGGATAATACTGAAAATATAGATAACTATTGAGAATAAAATAAAAAATGCCTGTCTTTATAATGTCAAACTTTTATTCATTTATATTTTTGAATCACATTTGAATCACACCATATATTGTGTTGTAATATGACTTTTCTCTCCTAATATATTTTGAGCATTTCCCATAGGATTAAATGTTCCTGTTGATATGATGTACTCTGGCTGCTTATTATAAAAATATTCCAGAATTTATTTAGCTCAACTTCTATTATTGGATGCTCAGGCTGCCTTCCTAATTTTTTCAATATTATAAGTAACGCCTGTGCATAAAGCTTGCATATGTTTACTGGCAACGTTGTTTTCTAAAGTTGAAATCGCTGACTGAGATAATTTAAAATGAGTTGAAATACTGCTAAATTCTGCTTCTGAAAAAAAATTTAATTTATTCTCTCAAGAAGTAATTCACAAGAACATGTTACATGCAGAGATTACTGTTGGACTCTTATGGTCTAAAGGATAAGCTGAGATGTACACAGAGCGTGGATGTACACATGAGCTGGACCACGAATTTTAGATTAGATAGTTACAAGTTACCTCAGGTATGACTGGCCTTGTGGCAGAGAGGATAGAGACATGGTGGACCTGTAAGCAGGCTTACACTTATAACCAGAAGAGACACATATTACTTCTTCACAATTCATTAGCCACAGAGAGTCAATTAGCCACTTGTCACTTCCATCTAGTAGAGGCATGGAATTGTCTCATACGAGAGGCAAAGCAAGCTACATGGTCAAACCTGCTATCAACACAGCAGGAAAGTTCCACCTTTCCCATGGAGTAGCAGCAACTATTTTAGATCAGATTAGAATCCACCATATTCCTGATTCTGGAAGGGGTTTAAGATTTGGAAGGGCCTTTGACATGATCCAGTGCTCAGGCTTCCCAGCTTCTGCTCTAGAGGTAATGTACAAAGTGAGTGATTTCATATGATGAAATCTCTAGTGTAGTCAGTAAAGTATGTATGCCTTTGTCTTGCTCAGGTTTATAAAGTATAATCCCCTCATTTTTTCCTGATTGCTACTGTATAAATCTTTTCACTTTAAGAAAGGTATGCAGGGTAACTCTGCTCAAATGTAAGGTCTGTGAAAAGTACCCCCTCTCTATGTGTATCTAGAAATACTCTTTGCAGTTCAGGGAAGAGTAGGAAAATAAATTTTATATGCCTCTGCAAATTTGTATGAAAAAATTCTCCCAGTATTTGTTGATTATAAAACCATCCCTTTCTACAAAACCCATTTGCTTTGTGGGTGTTTCCTTCTCTCTCACCATCAGAAGCAGCTCCAAATAAGATTGTTCTCTTTGACAAAATGTTATAGCACTGAATTTTAAAGTTTAAATGTGTAGTTGCATAGAAAAATTGAGTATAACCCGATGTTAACTGGACAAAAGCACAGAGATTCCTAGCATAGCCTAGTAGGTAAAATGGCTTATGACATGAGCGGAAAAGTAGAATATTTAATGTCATATACATATAGGGTATTATCGCTGACTTCCAATTTTTATGTATCACTCTTGTGTGTCTCGTATAAAACACTAATCCACCCAATTCTATGCTCTTATTGGGTGGTGAATCTAATCTCTTGAATCATTGCATAGCTTGAGTACTGAAAAATCCTAGAGTCTTTAAATCAAGTTTTTAAGATGCTCATATTTTGCCATTGCTATCTGTAGAATCTTCCTTTTCTTTTTATATTCACACGTTTTCATGGAGGTAAATTTATTTTAATTTTAGCTTTGATTCACACTGAGATAATGGAGAATAGCTTTGTATCTTACTCTTTTCTGTTTCTGTGAGTTTTCTCAAAGGTGGTGTTTTGGACTTTTTCCCTATCACTTGCCACTTAAGGCAGCAGAGATACTTTGTTTCTTGGATGTATTGGCTCATATTTTCCCCAGGGTCTCAGGAAAGCTGAGTTTGGGAACTTCAGTGGCAGACTCGCCCTGTCATCTAGATCTGAGGTTAATGATGATACTTCTCTTTTCATTGAATTATGCTAAGGCCTTTGTAAATTTTAAGCTCTCTCCATAAACCTACATCTATGTTCATCGTAGATTGAATGTATCTATGGTAATGTAGTTTCCTCCCAAGAAGGAATCTAATGGGTAAAATGAGATGAGAAATAAAGAAAAGTCATGTTAAGCTAATACAGTAGACTAACACAGAAGTCGTACCAGACTTCATTCCTGGTATTGGAATGTGTCCCAGAGATTTTTAAACTCTCTGGCCCAGAACTGTGAATGGACCTGGAACACACGACCATGAGTTTGCCTCCTTGTGAATAGCATACGTTCCGGAGCAAGCACAAAGGTAGTCAGTACTATTCAGTGGAGAAATTTTGTTATAGCTCCAAAATAAAGATGCCATAGATCATCTACTCTTCCTATTGTCTATCCATTGCTAACTCTCAGTAACTTGCTAAACATATTGCTATCTGTTGCTCTTTAAATTTCTTATTCTTGTACCCCACTAGTACCGCAATTTTATATAGAAGGGTTGCAGGTGGCTATACTTCTCCATTTGTATTTTTAAAACATTACTATTCTATGATTATATTAAATATCAAACTCCTTTGACATTTATACTATGCTGTTAAATCTATTCTCATTAAGAATCGCTTATTTACTTGTTTACTGAAGATAATTGTTCATTGTCTGCCTCTTACCTAGATGTCTTCAACTATTTTGAACAAATTTATAGATTGTGTGTAGAAAAAATCACAATGTATAACACTAGAGCTATGTTACTAGATACCCACTAGTATGGTACAGGAATGGCCAAAATATTTCAGTGACCGACTCTTATGAAACATGATGAAATACCTGAAATAGCTTCATTTATGAAATCTAAATATATGTACACAAGTTTGCATCCTCACAGTTGTGAGGAGACTGTACATGAATCTCTTACAGATAAAAAGCAATTTGCTTCCGTATTGCTTTATTCCAAATATATCTATTTTTAACTGACATTTATACTCATTTGCTTGTCTTGAATTTCATTGTAAAAGTAATTCTGTTGTCTACACTTTCCTTTAGAAAATATCTACTTCCGTAGTTTCTGAGATGCCATGGACAGCAGTCCCTTCAGGCAGCCGCAACAAAATACCACTGACTAGGGGGTGTAAACAAGAGATATTTATTTTTGCACCAGTCTGGAGGCTACAAGCCCAAAATCAATGTACTGAAGGACCAGTTTCTTGGGGAGGCTCTCTTCCTGGCTTGTGGATGCCCCCTTTCTTGCATGGTCTCTTCTGTTTGTGCAAGGAGAGAAAGACATCTCTGTTGTCTCTTTTTATAAGGACACCGATCCTACCAAATCTAGGTCCCGCCCTTTATGACCTCATTTAACCTTAATTACCTGTTTGAAAACCCTACTGTCAAGTACAGTCACATTGAGGGTTAATGCTTAAACTTATGGTATTGGGGGGGTCATAATTCAGTCCAAAGAACCATTCTTTACAAGTGACAATATGAATTGCTTAACCTCCTGTGAGAGGTATACTTCGTTATGCTTCTTTGAAAGATAAGAAAATGGATTAACATAAAAACTATGACTTAAGGATTGCTTTTTATTTTGTTTTTAAATATTTTTATTTTCCATTTTTTAATTTAACATACAAAGTATGGACATCTTAATTATATTTACAGAAAACAATTAAAATTCTACAAAGCTTGACAGTTTTAAAATAATGATAAAGTTGACAAAAGTTTGGATGTGCTCTGAAGAACAGATGTGTAAGGGTATAAATTTTTATCAGAACTGAGTAAAAGTACCTAGATACTATCTAAACATGCTGAATCCAGAAATAGCACTTAAGAAATTTAAAAGTTATAAAAGTAACCACTAAAACTGAAAGTCACAATAATGTAGCTAATAATAGTTGAATGATAGGACAGTGAGTGAAGCCAGGATGTGGTATATAAATTAGATAAATCTTTGACTTTTATGAAATTACAAACCCAGAAGAATTTTTAATGTATTATTTAAGGGATTTTTTATATATTAAAGTGTAATTTTATTCAAAATCTTATAACATCCATAGAACCATGCCATATATCTTGTGACTATTTCATGCTTAGGGAAACTATCTTTTCTATGGTAGTTCTATTTTTTTTATTGAGTGTACTGGGGTAACATTGGTTAACAAAACCATACAGGTTTCAAGTGTACAACTCAGCAAAACATCAAAGGATTGCTTTTCATATATAAGGGATGATATGTATAGTCTCTTAACTACATGAGGAGTTTATGTTTCTCAAGTAATGGGAATTCCAAAACACATAAAATTTTTATCATCAGTATCTTGATTATAATCAGCCTAAACAGTATATATTTAAAAATAAGTTGTGCTTGTTGAAAGGTGACACTACTGATCTATTTCCTATGGGCTTTGAATTTAAGTTTTTGTTTTGCCCATTTTAATGCATGAAGATTGGTAGATGGAAGGATGGATGGATGGATGGATGAAAAAATAGAGTGGTTCATAATGAGGCTTGTTGTGTGATGTGTATGTTCCAGATGATGTGCTAGATGTGTGAGTTACACCAAACAGTTCAATTATTTTTCCTGGGTCCTCTTGCATTCATTCAACATGAACTCTGAGATATAACCTGCCATTTGGGAAAAGGATATCTCCCAATTAGGTGGAACTAAATATTTTATTAGAGTCTAAATCTCCTTCCTTGGCCATGAACTCACACTGGCAAAATTTACTTGCACAGATGTTCACAACTTTGCATTTTAGTGCTATGTTTAGGTATAGTAGAGAATAAAGAATGAAATATGTGAACTGATGTTTCAAAAAAACAGTGCGAGAGGAAAGTCAATGGCTTTAATAAATTGTGAGTAAGGATTGATGTTCAGCTTAACACACCTTCGAACCTCTTTCCCCAGGAATTTAGTCATATACCCTAAGCTGACCTGAAAGTTCCTGTTTTTTTCATTCTTATTGACAGAGAAATTGTAAGGATGAAGAGAATTTAATGCAGAATAAAAGTGCAACAGTCTATGGGGAGGGCTGCTGGAGACAAGTGCCTGGAGCAGAGAGGCTGGAGAATGAAATTTTCAATGTGGTTAATGAAGTGTGTTATCAGCAGAAGTCACTGGTAATTAGCAATGTGGGTAATGGGATGGGCTTGGGTAAGCATGTCATCTCACACTTCCAAGTGACCAGCAACACAGATGAAAGGTGAAGTGCATAAGTGTTAGTTTTACCTTTTGGTAGAAAAAATATTATTGTAAAACATGAATGTAGAGCCTTTAGATCACAGAATATTCATTCCTGTCATTTGTATATTCCTTCCTATGTAAGATGCACTTTCAAAGAACTGTTTTCATAAACATAACAATCTCTACCTTTTTTATATTTATGGTTGTTTTACCATTGTACAGGCAATTTCAGTACATGTAGTCAACTTGCAAAGAACATGAAAGAGCATCCCTCTACTTAAAGATAATCATTGTTAATGTTTTGACATGTTCAGCCAAATGGCTTTTCTGTGAATGTTTATTATTAACAGTTATAATCACAATACATATACAATTTTATCTGATTTTCCATCTAGCATTTGAGCAGTTTTCACATTAGTAGGAATGTAGTAATAATATAGCTATTTTTCACTGTGCTTACTCAGGACAGAGCACATCATAAGCACTTTATGCATTATGAAGCAATTATTTCAATAATCCTTAGAGGCAGGTACTACTTTTATCTTTATTTTATAAGTGAAGAAATTGAGGCACAGAGAGGATAAGTATCATTCCTAGTGTTATAGAAGCAATAAATGCTGGATGTGGCACTCAAAAACAACCAGCCTAATTTCAGTACTCTTTTCCCCTGACATTAGACCAAGGGTCAGCTGGTGTTTCAGTAAATATTTGAAGTGTGCGGTTCTTATGATCTCGACTACTTCACTATGACATTGTAGCAAGATGGCTATAAGTGAGATGTAAATTAATATATGATAGGTATATGAGTGAGCATTTCTGTGTTCCAACAAAACTTTATGGATGCTGAAGTTGAAATTTGCTATAATTTTGAACTCCAGTCAAGATGGAGGTATAGGTAGACACACTTCACCTCCTTGCACAAATAGAGAGACAATTACAACTAAACCTCAAAACAAATAACATCCAGAACTGATAGATATTGAACTGTATGGAAGTCCGACACCAGGGATTTAAAGAAGACACATCCATCCTGATGGGTAGGGAGGGCATAGATGCAGAAATGGGCAGAGAGCTGAGGAGATTGTGGTGTGGCGTAGAGAGGCAGTGGTGGCAGAATAGGTGATCTCACATTCAGTTGTGTTAGATAAAAATCGGGAGCGAGACCTTAGAAGTGAGTGATCCCAGACCTGACCATACAGCCCAGGGTTCCAATGCTGGGAAAATAAATCCTCATAACTTCTGGCTGTAAAAACCAGTGGGGGTTGGGGTAACAGAAGAAACAGCTGGGTTTTCAGGAGACTCTGCTTAAAGGGACAGCACAGTCTTAGAAGGCACACTAACCCACCTACTCTGGGATTCAGAACCAGAGCAACAGCTGCAAGGGTGCCAGTCACATACGGGGACAGGGTGAAGTGACTGGAAATGGGGCAAGTGCTGGCAAACCTCCAGAAGTCAGGCAGTGGAACTGTCCCCTCTCTGAGTCCTCCCCACACACAGAACCACAAAGCAGTGAAGTGGGTTACCCTTCCCTGGCAATTACCTAGGCTTGACCCCACTCAATTTATAGGTGCTTTGTCTTCAGTAGGCTGTGCTACTAAGACAGGGAGTCAAAGCAGCTCTACCTAATACACAGAAACAAACACAGCGAGGCTGCCAAATTCAGGAGACAGAGAAATATGGCCCAAATGAAAGAACAGAACAAAACCCTAGAAAAAGACCTAAATGAAACAGAGATAGCCGACCTATCAGATGCAGAATTCAAAACACTGGCGATCAGGATGCTCAAAGAATTCACTGAGTGCAACCACAACATAAAGGAAGAGATGAAGATTACACTAAATGAAATGAAAAATCTGCAGGGAACCAACAGTGAAGGGGAGGAAGCTGGGATTCAAATCAACAGTTTGGAACACAAGGAAGGAAAAAGCATTCAGTAAGAATAGCAGGAAGAAAAAATAATAAAGAAAATGAGTAGGCTTAGGAAACTCTGGGACAACTTTAAAAGTACCAATTTCTTAATCATAGGGTGCCAGAAGGAGAAGAAAAAGAGCAAGAAATTGAAAACTTACTTGAAAAAATAATGAAAGAAAACTTCCCTGTTTTGGTGAAGGAAATAGACATATAAGCTCAGGAAGCACAGAGAGTCCCAAACAATTTGGATCCAAAGAGGACCACACCAAGACACATTATAATTAAAATGCCCAAGATTAAATATAAAGGGAGAATCTTAAAAGCAGCAAGAGAAAAACATATTACTCTCCTACAGAGGAGTACCCATAATACTATCAGTTGATTTCTCAAAGAAACTTTGCAAGCAAGAAGGGACTAGCAAGAAGTATTCAAAGTGGTGAAAATCAGGGACCTACAACCTACCTAGCAAAATTATCATTCAGAATGAAAGGGCAGATAAAGTGCTTCTCAGATAAGTAAAGTTAAAGGAGTTCATCATCACCAAGCCACTATTACATGAAATATTAAAAGAACTTAAGAAAAAGATCAAACTATGAACATTAAAGTGGCAACAAATTTATAGCTATCAACAACTGAATCTAAAGAAAGAAACTGCCCTGGCTGGAATAGTTCAGTGGATTGAGCACAGGCCTGCAAACCAAAGAGTTGCTGGTTGGATTCCAAGTCAGGGCACATGCCTGGGTTGCAGGCCAGGTCCCCAGCTGGGGGAGTGTGAGAGGGAATCACACATTGATGTTTCTCTCCCTCTGTTTCCCCTTCCCTTCCCCTCTCTCTAAAAATAAAAAAATAAAATATTAAAAAATAAAAAAAAACAAAACAAAAAATCTAAGCAAACAACTAAAATGAGAACAAAATCATAGATATGGAGATAGTATGGAGAGTTATCAGCTGGGCGGGGGAAGGGCAGAATGGGGGAAAGGTGTAATGATTAGGAAGCATAATTGGTAGGTACAAAATAGACAGAGGGATGTTAAGAACAGCACAGGAAGTTGAGAAGCCAACTTATATTCATGACCCATGGACATAAACTAAGTGGGGGGATTGCTGGAGGAAAGGAGGGTTCTGGGTGGGGGGGGAAGGAGAATAACTGGGACAACTGTAATAGCATAATCAACAAAATACATTTAAAAAATAAATTCGCTGTAATTTTAATGGGTCTCAAAACAGTATTCTCTTAATTTTTTAAACCATTTAGAAGTATAAAAAGCTTCTTAACCTGAGGGCCAAACAAGAATGGGCTGGCAGTAGTTTTCAAACACTTTCATTTGCTTAATTGATGCTTATTCATTACCTTGTAATATTCTGGATATTTAGGTTGTTTCAAACATAAAATGTTTCTGTGAAACAAAAATTGACAATGATTAATGATATTATAATGAACACCTTTGGATATAAAACAACTAATTTTTATAATATTTATTTAAGGTATATTTGCAGACTTGATCTGCTAAAAGGGCATGAATTTTATTGTGTAACAGTTAAGGTATCAGGAATGTGCTAATATATACTCATAACACTGGTCTAAAAGGACAGCATACTTTGTGTTTGCTGCTGCTGAGCAGACACTGAAATCAGTGCATTTGAAATAATGGGTAACAAAATAACTACAACTATTTGAAACTATAAGATCACATTTTTAGTTAAGAGTAGGAGCTCCTTCTTTCTTTCTGCTGCATAATACTCCATTGTGTAAAGGTACCATAGTTTTTTATCCACTCATTCACTGATGGCCACTTAGGTTGCTTCCAGCACTAGGCTATTCTAAAATGTGCTGCTATGAACATTGGGATGCGTAGGTTTTTTTGAATGGTATTTTATAATTCTTAGGGTATAATCCCAGCAGTGGAATTATTGGGTCAAAAGGCAGTTCCATTTTTTAGTTTTCTGAGGAAATTCCATACTGTTTTCACAGTGGCTGCACCAGTCTGCATTCCCACCAAGGGTGCACTAGGGTTCCCTTCTCTTTACAACTTCATCAGAATTTGTTGTTTGATGGCCATTTTAACCAGTGTGAGGTGGTATCTCATTGTGGTTTTAATTTGCTTCTCTCTGATGGCTAGTGATGCTGAGCATCCTTCCATGTGTCTCTAGGCCCTCTGTCCTCCTTGGAGAAGTATCTGTTCAGGTCCTTTGCCCAGTTTTTAATTGGGTTGTTTGTTTTCCTGGTGTGGAATCGTGTGAGTTCTTCCACTTTGGAGTCCAATCCTTGTCCGAGGTGTCATTTTCAAATATATTTTCCGATACGGTTGGTTCCCTTTTCATTTTGTTGATTTTTTTTTTTTAGCCATGCAGAAGCTTTGTGACAGCATGGATGTATCTGGAGAGCATTATGCTAAGTGAAATAAGCCAGGCGGTGAAAGGCAAATACCATATGATCTCACCTATAAGTGACACATAATCAACAAAACAAACAAACAAGCAAAATATAACTACAGACATTAAAATAAAGAACCACCTGACAGTAACCAGATGGGTAGGGAAGAGGGATAAGGGAGAAATAAGGGGAAGGGTCATTAAGGATCATGTGTAAAGGACACATGGACAAAGCCAAAGGGGTAGGATCGAGAGTGGGAGGCAGAAATGTGTGGGGCAGGGGGCTGTGGTGAGGGGAAAAGGGAGGCAACTGTACTTGAACAGCAATAAAAAAAATTGATGTGACCTTTAAAAAAAAAGGTGAGGTAAGGGAGTCCAGTGTTTTCCTTAAAATATTTGAGGCCCTGGCTGGTGTGGCTCAGTGGAGTGAGCACCAGCCTGTAAAACAACGGATTGCCTGTTGGATTCCCAGTCAGGGCACATGCCTGGGTTGCTGACCAGGTCCCCAGTAGGGGGCGCGCGCGAGGCAACCACACAGAGATGTTTCTCTCCCTCTCTTCCTCTCTTCCCCTCTCTCTAAAAATAAATAAATAAAGCCTTTAAAAATATATTTGAGAAATTTTCTAAAATTTCTACCTCTCTTCTTAGAGTGCTGTGTCAGTTTGGCATTTGAAAATGATAAAACATTGGAGAGTGGGGAGAAATTTTTTAAAATGGTAAATTTGATAGAGTGTTCTCTAATTTTATCCATGTTAAACAAACCTCCCATTAGCTTTAATTTGATAGTTCTTAAAAAATGGTTGGACGGAAGGATGTCAATTTTCTCGGGTACTGCTCTGTTAGAGAAAATGCTAAGTGGTATTTTATCACTTTGGTTGTAATGAGATAGGCTTGCAGTTAGAGGATAAATCTCCTCTTACAGTCCTAGAAGTGGAGCAGTTTTTTAGGCGGCAATTGAGGTGTGTGTCAATAAATGGCAATGTGGCCAGTGGTCTCTTTGCCCCCTCTACCCTTTTAAATTAAGATATAATTGATATATGGCATTATATTAGTTAATATTGCTTTTAAAACCCAGTGAAAATAGAAAGTCAGGATGAGTGTTGCCCAGCTGCATAGTGATGGTCACTGTTTGAAAGGGCAGAACTGTGCTTGACTGGCTACTACGGACACTTGGAATTCAGAGGCCCATGAACCTGCCCTCTTAGAGGCCACGTGGTGCATTTGCTCAGTATCATGCACTAAGTGGTTTACCTTAGCCTAGCCTCCTGGTCACTGCTGCTAAATGTAAGAAGAAGTCAGGAACCAAGTGTGGAAAAACCTAGGCAAGTTGTCCACATTTGTAAAGGAGAAAGACGGCAAATTTCCATACATTTGTTGGAAGTATTGTCTTCACATAAAGATTCAGATTTTTCAGGTAACGAGGGTATGTTGGTTGGTAGGGATCCAGGAGTTAGTCCTTCGACTGTTGGAATTGATGGGAACAGCCACCGTATGAAGTAATCAAAGATTTTAATTCATAAGTGCATGACTAATGTCTGTAGGAGGCATTTTAAGCTCAACAGGGATTTCCTTCTACCATCTCTAAAGTTTATACCTTGGTGGTAAACTTAGTAACTTGACATCCTTTGAACTCACTGTCTTCACCCTGTATAACCGTATGATTCCAGATAGAAAATTAATCTCTTTTGTACCTCAAAATAACTCTGACTTTCTACTTTTCATAGCACACTTACAATCTCAGACCTGTAGCTAGATTGTACACTTTCCAAAACTGCCAGGAGGAGGAGAAGGGGCAGTTCCCTCTGCCCCAGCCATCTCAGTGCACTCGCACTTCACAAACGCTGCGGTCTCTTTAAGGTCCACATATCTTACTGAACATGAGGTAGCCTGGCTGGAAATGTCCTCTTGCATGAGCTCTTTACCTCTTCTCCAAGCACCTGTTAAACAAATATTCAACAAGTCCTCTGAGAAATTTTCAAGAAACCCACTCCATCTTTATAAAATAATTTAGTCATCTCTTCTTTCAGTGTTCTACTACACTCTGAAAAAATATGATAACTTTTATACTCTGTTGATCAGTGTTGTTTGTTTTGTTTTGTTTTTATATTTTCAGTGCAAGCATGATGCCTCAGAGTGAAATTAAAGATTGTGAGAGTGGCTTAGTGCTTCTTGCCATTGACTAAGCCAGTGGTTCTTGACCAAGACCGAATACGAGACTGATTTACAAAATTTTTTTAAATACAGATGTCCGGGTTTTAACCCACATGGATTAAATCAAAACTCTGGGCACTGGACTTAGGTATTAATGGTTTTAAAACCTCCTCCATGTGATTCTGATGTTCTGTGTAGCAGCTTTGAGAACCATCGGCCTAAACCATGGTCAGGAGGGCCATTCACAGATCCAGTTGTGAAATTCTTCTCAGATGCAATCATGTTGTTGAAGGCAAGTGTCTCATTTTTGAGACTCATCTTCAGCCCTATTTGATGTTCTACCCATTTCTAATGGAAGAGTGAGTGAAACGCTGTCTATTTCCAGAGCTGTCATGAATATTTATACGTTGCCTGCATCTTTACAAATTAGAGAGTAGCAAGATGAATGAGAGTAGTGAATCAGAGAAGACATGTACTGTGATGCAGGCAGAAATTTACTATCTCCTTTCTATTTAAAACCTGATGACTCAGAGAAACAAGTGCTCCATATCCATTTCAGTGAAGTCCTTAATGCTCTCCACCATGGCACTTGGAAATGTAGCACTACTGGGTGTGAATCCATTTATTCCCAAGAAGAATGTGCCTCTGTGTGTGTGAATTGTGTATATAAGTTAGATTATTTTAAAACACAATAGAAAAAAACTACTAGGCTAATTGTTAATTATTTTTGTTAAACCTCATTTTTTATGTTGTCTTCATGATGGTGATGTACCTTCAACCCCTAATGAATAATTCTTAAGTCTGACAAAATGCTATTTGTTTCTAAATTGATTTTTAATGTCTTTAGTTTGCATTTTCTTCACTTAGTTAAGTTTCCAAGAATTACTCATTAGATTTCCTTGCCTTTTCATCTTTCTCATGCTCACGTTCAAAATAGATTTTACAGGAGACAGGTGTCAAGATTTATTGTGGTAATGTTACAACTTGACACTTCTGTACTGGAAGGGCACAGAGCGAGCTATAATATGCATCCTTTTATCTTTGTCTTTGATATCTGGAAAATGTGAAACTATTTAAAACTGCACATTATAGCATAAAAGAAGGAAATTTTCCCGTAGTTATATCCATGAGCCTATATCATAAACACAGTGGTGAATGCAGTACAATTTCATCAGTCCCAAGGCACAAAGTAAGTTGAGCATGACCTGTGGTATAAAGTCAAAGTTTGATATTATTAATTTCAGACTTTTACTTATAAACATAAATATGAATCATAAGTACAGGGTTCCAAATTAGCCTTCTAAGTAAATAGATATTAAATCTAAAATTTACTATTTCTCCCCTCATTTTTTTACTACTTGACTGGTTAGTAGATTATTCTATGTAATCCAAGGGCTGGGAGCACCCTATTCACATTTGTTCATGTTGTACATTTTTTCCACATCACTAGATGAAGATGTCTTACTTTCATGGTGAGAACTTGGAAGTCTTTCATTCTTTCAAATGTAGCTATTCCACTGGGCATTTATTCATCCAATAAGTAAGTACTGTGTTCATGCTTTTATTAATCACTATGGTAGGCATTGCAGTTAAGTTATTTCTTACTTTTCTGAAGCTCACAGTCTAGCGGAGATACAGATATTAAATTAAAGGAGATTATCAAATATTTACTGAAACCATGATATGTACTGTGTTATAGAGGTACATGGAATTAGAAAAAACCTTAAACAGAGAAATCAGCTTCAACCTGAGGGTCAGACCAAAATGAGTCTTCACTGAGGAAGTAATGTTTAAGTTCAGATTCAAAGAAATCTAATAAATGTGTTTTTGTCAGAGTGCACGAGGGGGTTAAGACATAATTATGGCCAGGCACATTTTATATATCAAGGTCTAGGTGTTTTAGAAGAGATATTGTACTCATTTTATGTTCAAAATTAAAAATATTTATTCTGATTCTGGTCTCCAACAGGACAGGTGGTCATCAGTGTATTGAGCCAAGCAGCTATATGACCAAAAGGGGAATGTCATAGGTCAATTCCCTAGACTCAGAGGCAGAGATGAAAATTCTTGTTTAAGTGACTTATTTAGAACTTCCTCTCGGAGGAGGGAGGAGTGATGGGAGCAGGAGAAAACAGGAGTTAAACAAGAGAGTGACCTCAACCAGAGTCTGGCTTTGACCATATGAAGGCTTGAGCTTGAATTGTAGCCCCATCCCCACCACCCCAAAAACAGAAAAAAACCCCAAAACCCCAACAACTAAAAAGCTGCCTTCTTGTACTCATCTTAAGCAGTCATTGCCAAATGTGAGACAGGTGGTATTCCTGTAGCCTCTTTTGGCTGGGGAATCCTTTGAGAAAAACAAACATACAAGCAAACAAAAATAATTGACAGTTGCAACTGACAACAGTTGATAAAAGAAATTGGGGGTAGGGCACAACCAGCCTCTGCTTCCCCAGTGATTTCCCTGGACCAGTAGCAGCATGACCTGGAGACTCAATAGAAATGCAAATATCCAGATCCCACCTGAAACTCACTGAATTACAAACTGGGGGTTGGGATCCAGCAATGCCTGTTCTAATAAGCCTTTAGGGTTATTCTGATGGCTGCTCAAGCTTGAGAACCACTGCCCTGCAGGGAGCTTGTGAAGAGCTGGTAGAAAGTTCCAGATCCTCATAAACCTGAACAAAATCAATAAAGGGAGACAACAGTAGCCAAAGGTCCAGTTCCCTAGAGAAGATTATAGTGATTTCAGGCAGTGTCTTAGACTTCACAGTTGAATTTGCAGGTACTGGGTTGCCACTTGCATCGTTCATTGACAGGTAATTTTCCCCTACAGTCTAGTTCAGTCATCGGCATCTGGGCTTGCACCATGGGTGTAGGTATCACTTTACTGCTTTGCTCTTTGCGGGGAACTGACCTGGGAAGTGGGTCACAGCAGTAGCGAAGATTATTGGTACAGGACGAAAAGGGCAAAGTGAAGGGATAATTAATCACCTATCTTTCCTTTTGACAGTCACTATAAAAATCTGTTTTCCAATATTCCTTCTAGAAGTTGTAGAAGATTTTTACAAAGAAATAATACCAGACATTTTTTTCTTAAAGTTGTGTGTGAAATTTGGGGTGATTTTAAAAAGTGAGTGTAACTACAAGAAATGTTCAATTTATATAAGATCAGTTATGTACTGAAAATTCATATATATAATTTAAGGACTGCGAAAAGGATTATGTTTTCTAAATACTTTGTTATTTGCCACTTTGGTATTTATCTTGTGTCTTCTTCGCAAAGATTTATAAACTGCTTACTATGTGCAAACCTCTTTGCTAGATGCTGTCAATAGAGTAAAGAACAAAATGGGTAATATGGCTGCTCTCAAGATGTTTATCATCTGCGTTAGTTTTCTGTTGCTGCAACTACCATAAATTTAGTGGGTTATATCCTTGAGCAGCTGAGTCTAAGAGACAGATCTTATTAATTACAAAATGTACCATGTCCAGGAATAAAAATGAATTATGTTGGTATGAGAAGTGTGTCCAGACTCACACAACTGTCTTTTTAGAGTTAAACTTGAGGACCACCTGCAGCAGGTGGGTAGAATATTATGTTGCTCTACATTTCTAGGTTTACTCACAATTTAGCTTTATACACAAATTTTCCCCCCTTTATTCTTTCATCTCTCTGCTTTAAAAATAACATTTTGTCATGGGGCTAACACATCTTTTTCTTATAACTTTTTCATAAATTTTCACAAAAGTTATCCCATCATTTCTCATGCCAAGAATACAGTTGCCTTTAAGGTTTGGTGTGTATACGTACAGATATTTTTCCTGTGCGCAAATGTGTTTATAGAGCTTTAAATGCTCTTTGGTAACCTGAAGTTTTCTTCCTCAAAGTATACGATGACATCTTTGTATATCAACTGCATGCAATAGTCATATTTTTTATTTCAGGGTAGTGATTCTAATAATGTACAGTTACTAATTTGAGCATGTTAGTGCCAGTATTTTTCTATAACAAACAATGTAGCAGGGAGCATCCCTGTGTTATCCTTACACAGCACATAGTGTCTCCCCTTGGGATAAATCCCAAACAGTGGAGCTGTAGGACCAAAGGGCATCTTTGTTCTTTCTCTAATTTATGCTATCTTGACATTTCATACTCTCAGAGAGCCTTAAGATCATTTTTAGGAAAGCAATGTAATTAAACAAAGGAATAAAATCAACAACAACAACTAAAAAGAAGAAATTATGTCCCTCTGTTGAGGTTCTATATATGAAAGGACCATAACATTTGCAAGGAGACAATCATTTACTGAGTATTCTATCTTTTGCTTTATGGTTTAACAGAGTGGCAAATATCTCCATTTAGATAAATGGCATCACCCGCCACTCAGTTATTCAGACCAAACTTCTGGACATTATCCTGTTCTCTCTCTCTCTCTCTCTTTCTCTCTCTCTCTTGTTCCAACATGGGTCCATTAGCAGGCCCTAATCAATCTGACTGCTTCTCCCCCAGGCCTCTGATACTTGACCTAACAATGGCCTTTCTGATCTTTTGCCTTTGGCTCTTGATCCTTTTCAATTTATTTTCAAAACAGAAGCTATAGCTGTGCTTTAAAACTGTTAGTCAGATCCCGTCACTCCACTATTTAAAACCACCCATTGAATTGCCTTAGGAGCTGGAATGAAATCCCAGGCCCTTGTTCTGCCCGTCCAATACATTGTTTTCTCAACCAGGCTACCTCTCCAATCTCTCTTCTAACTCCTCGTCCCCTCTCATTTCTAGTCCACCACCCAAGCCTCCCCGCTCTTCCCTGACACAGCAGCCATGGACTTACATCCTCTATTTCCATCTCTCTCTCCCCTCTCCAAACGTCCACATGCATTGCTCCCTTACTTTTCCAGATGTATGTTCAAATCTCCATTGGCACCTTCCTGTCACTCTCCATCTCCTTAACTGCTTCTCTCTGCCTTGATGGCACTAACTGCAGCCTAGAATCCTGTTCGCTACTTACTTACATGTGTATTTACTGTCTGTTTCCTTCACTAGAATGTGAGCTCTAGGAGGGCTGATACTTTGTTTACATTGTTCGGCTAGTCACTGGTTCATAGAAAATCTTAATTATTTGTGGGATACATACATACATGCATGAAGCAAGGCTTATGG
This sequence comes from Anoura caudifer, assembly GCA_004027475.1. Classification (NCBI taxonomy): domain Eukaryota; kingdom Metazoa; phylum Chordata; class Mammalia; order Chiroptera; family Phyllostomidae; genus Anoura; species Anoura caudifer. Next base: position 26,896 of record PVKU01005472.1, read on the forward strand.
CTGGCCCGTTCTGGCCCTTAGTTCCTTTGTGCAGCTGATCATGGATATGCTTGGGAATTGAATGATATGTCATGCTACTGCTTTTCAAATAATGATTTAAGAAACAAATGCCTTGTACATTATTAACATTTCTTTTTCTTTTTTAAAAAAGATTTTATTTATTTTATCTTTAGAGGGGAAAGGAAAGAGAGAGGGAGAAAAATATCAATGTGTGGTTGCCTGTTGTGCATCCCCTGCTGGGAACTGGCCTGCAAACCAGGCATGTGCTCTGACTGGGAATCAAACCGCTATTCTTTGGTTCATAGGCCCACACTCAATCCTCTGAGCTACACCAGCCAGGGCCATTATTAACATTTCTGATAAATTGTGGCATAAATGATCTAAAATCAGGTAAAATGAGAGGAGGAAAACTGGAAACAAGCATACTTTCTTTAATGATGGAGATTGAGGATAACATCTATTTTCTCAAGAGAGTAGTTTCATTTTAAATCTTTAAAACATTGTTTTAGCATTTTTTCTTCTTATAAGTGCTATGAAGTATCTGTGTGTGTGTTTCATTAACAAACCAAAGCAGCTAATATGCTTTGAAAAGGCTGTTTAAGCATACTATAATCCTATGTACCAAATGATGATAGTTTTGTAACTGCTGATGACAGAGTAGAGAAAATACGTTATTCGATTGATTTTAAATTTAATTTTACTTCTGTACTGGTTCAAAATTCTCCTGATGGAGGCACCTGAGATTCTGTTACCCTATCAGTTTGGTGGAGATCAGAGGCATGTTTTGGGAAATGCTCAATGTATTCCTGGATAATTGCATGCAGCAGCCAGAGGAGGTCTGCATCAGTTCTCTGCCTCCCACGAAGCTAATTAAATTTACCCATGTGAAAAGCAAACACCCACCCTTGTTATTTTGAGTTCCTTCGCTGAAACACTGGTTAGATGTTGAGCACCCAGCACTCCCCCCACCCCAAATCCACGGGGTCCATCAACAGGTCAGTGGAGACCATTGTTCCTTTGGGAAACACTTGAGAGAAATTCTGTTAAAAAAAACCCCATGATATTCCTATCACCAGTCTACTTCTATAGTATGTTCCAATGCTGCCTTAAAACTTCTTTTCCTTATAGCTTCCCTCTGTGGAGCAGTTCGTTGAAAGAACATAGGTCTTGGGATCAGGTAGGACTGGGTTGGATGAAAGCTTTACTTCTATGCTTATGTGACTTTGGGGAAGTCATTTAGTTTGTCTGCCTTCCATGCAAGAGGAATAATAGAACGTGCATCACAGGATTGGTGCAAAAATTAAAAGAGCTAGCATATATAAAGAAAACAATTAAGCATGTGGTAGTTGCTTAACAATTATCACTTTGTTTCTCTCTGTTCCCTTTTTTCTTTGAGGTATGATGATGTCACTCTTATTCATTAAACACTGTCTTTTTTTTTTTTTTTTTTGAGTATCTATAGTATTTCAAACACTGGTGTTATGATGGGAAAACAGAGGTAAATAAAAAGGTCCCTGCTCTCATGGCCCTAACAGTCTAGTTGGAGAGAGGACAGTGAACACAGAAACTAATAGATGATGTCATTTTAGATTGTACTCTACCCGTGAAGAATGTAAATCAGGTTCTTCAAACCAGAGTGACCATGAAGAGTGGGAGCTAGTTCAGGTAGTTTGACCAAGGACATTTTCCCTATGGAAGTGACATCTGAACTAAGGCAGGAAGGGTACAAGCCATGTGGAAGTGGAGCAAGAACCAGCTGTTAACAATTTGAGGGAAGAAAAATCCAAGAACAGAAAGTATAAAAGTCTCTTTTTTAAAGATTTTATTTATTTATTCTCAGAGAAAGGGAGGGAGAAAGAGAGGGAGAGAAACATCTATGTGTGGTTGTCTCTCACGTGCCCCCTACTGGGGACCTGGCTCATACTCCAGGCATGTGCCCTGATTGGGAATCAAACAGGTGACCCTTTGGTTCGCAGTCTGGTGCCACACTAGCCAGGGAGGAAGTATAAACATCTTTTAATGTATATATGGAATGGAGAGAATATGAAAAAGGAAGAACTTGGTGAAGAAAATGTTGGGTTTAGTTCCTATAGACCCTAACCTACAAAACAGGACTTCCGTTTTTATTTTGACTTGCTTTTGGGGTGGTTTGACCAAGAGTGTGATAGGATCAAATTTACATTTTTAAAGATCCTTAGTTCAGATATTCCAGATAATGGCCTGTGGAAGTTCAAGACTTAAGGAGTCCAGTGTGACATTTTTTGTTAGTGTGTGAGGTAACCATACCGTGAGGAAGAGCGCCCCCTGCAGGATATGTCCTAGTCCTAATCCCAGGTACCGGTGAAAGTGACATCGTTTGGCAATAGGGTCTTTTTCAGATGTAATGAACACAAGGATCTCAGAGTTAAGTCCTCTAAGATTCAAGAGGGGCCCTAAATTTGGTAATTGGATTTCTAGGAGAAAAGAGAGGGAGTGTTGATAGCACATCTGAGACACATTGATGGGAGGACCACGTGGTGATAGGGGCAGAAATGAAGTGATGCATGGACAAGCCAGGGTGCACCACACATTTCTAGCAGCCGCCTGAAGTTAGCAGAGAGTCTTGGAGTGATGCCTCTAAGAGGAGCCTACCCTGCCAACACCTTGATTTTGAACTTCTGGCCTCCAAAATTGTGATAAAATAAATGTCTGGTGTTTTTAAGACACCAGATGCATTCAAGCGGCCCTACAAAACTAATAAAACAATCAAGAGATCGTTTATATAAAGGAAAATGCAAAATGCCTGTTTGATGGCCGCAGCAAAGGGGCATACTTTAGGACTGAAGAAGAAAAAGAAACTTTCCTCTGAAAGTCACACTGGCAAGGTGTGCTTTTATTTGTCAGGAATGTCAATTCATCAGCCTTTGACCGAAAGTCTCTTCTGTGGGGTGGGTGGAGGGGCCTCTGAGGAGCAGACCCCAAGAACAGACTCTGTTTATTTGAATGGACCTGCCCCATTCCCAAAGGCACTGCCCCCCTCTGCCCTGCCGCGTTCTGTGAGGGCTGACTAGAAGCTGAAGCTGGTGCTTTCATTTGTGTGACCTTGTTATTCTAATACTACTTTGTCATTTGTCTGTAGTGTAATATTACTATCATAGCAATAACAAGTACAGCAGGTCCTTGAATAACACTGTTTCGTTCAGTATCATTTTGTTATAACATGGATGAGATGCTGTAGGAACTTAACTCTTGTTTATATCAATTAGCCTCAGGTAAATTGGTTTCGTTATACCTCATTTCACTTAAAGTCATAGAACCTATTAAGAATGGTTAGTGAGGACTTTCTGTATCTTGAAGCAGGACAACTTTAATACAAACATCTTTCTTTAGTTATCCGCAAAACTGCTGAAGACAAATGTACTTACCAATGGGATATGTACAGAGTAGTATTTGGAACCTAGGTAGAGTGACAGAAATTTGAGGATGTGCCATTTATTTGCCTTTGACGTTTCTCAAATAGGATAGAGTTAACATTCATTGAGTTTCTAACACGTGCTATGGTCCTACACTATCACTTTTTCATGTAATTCTTACAATATTCCCCAAAGCCAGATATTAATTCCATTTTAATGATGAAATAGCTGAGGTTTAGAGAGACCAGCCAATCACCTACCAAATGTTTGTTATTACATAAAAACAGGGCTATATATATATTTAGCCATCCAGTTAGTTGCAGGTAAAGCTAGGATTGTAAATCAGTTCTGCCTGAATCAAAGCTTTTTTTACACCCAGGGGTTATCTCAACTTTGCCAAAATTACTCTGCCATAGTCCTCCTTAATGAACGCAGAGCTGTTGTTTTAAATGCCGGTACTTGAGGTCATACTGGTCATAGACACTGATGCTGAAGACACCTGAGCACCCACGGGCATTTAGGCCACTGTCATTGTGAGGCAGGATGGGAGAGGAGGGGAGCAGAAGTCGCCTTTTTCACTCCTCCGTGGTTTCCTCCGTAAAATCGGCATGTGGTGGGAGCTCCTACAGTTGGCACGAGAGACAGAGACAGAGAAAATCGACTGTGTCATCGCCCCCCTTCATGTTCTCTCTCCAAGCCAGCCAGCCTTCGCCCTGGCGGTCCAGAGCTGACATTCTGACTGGAGCCCAGTCATCAAACGCTAATTAGATTGGTGCTCTGCTCTCCTTCCAGTTCAAGTTGTAATAAACTGGGGCCTTTTCCCTCACTGTCTTTTTCTTGAAATCCCAGACAGGGTCATCGCCTTCTCCTCCTTGGGGCTTGAACTCTCAGTCCGGGTGTTTCGGCTGTGGGCCAGGCAATTGAGACAAAGGGTGAAAAGGGCCGAAGCACCTGGAGTGATGAGCACATTTCTTAAGAGAAAATACGTATATTAAACATAAAAAGGGCCAGAACCACTTCCCTGCCACTGCCCACTTGTTTCCAGAAGGGCACTTCGGATTTTTCACATTCGTATTTGCCTGTTAAGAAATCAGCAGCATGGTGTCTGGGCTCAATTAGTTTGAAAGTACTTCCGGATGGATCACTTAGATATTGTTTTATCTTTTGCCTTTGAGATTCCATCAGGCTTCAGTCTCTACCACCTGCCAGTGCCATTGCTCCCTCACTTACTTGATCCCAATGTGTGTTCCCTTTAAATTAAAAGAGAACAAATTTATGATCCACCCCTTGGCCATGATTAACCCTGCCCAGACCTTGGTAAATAGACAGAAGATAATGATTTTGTTTATAGGACTAGATATTTTTTTGCATGAGTGGCTGTGACTATTTTACCTTTTTTCTTTCTATGTTTATATTTTTAGATATCTGTGATTATATCAAAACAAGTGTCAGAACATGAGTGGTATAATATTCTGACAAAGTACAAATAAATATTATTTTTATTATTTTCAGTATCAAGCACTGAGAAATTAGGAATACTCAAGTTCCAGTTGTATATTATTAATTGCACCAATAACCTAAGTTTTGAATTAATTATCATTAACTAAGTATAGTTTGTTCATGTATAGGAGTAATGGTATTTGTATTTGTATAGCAGAATTATGTACTGATAGTAGCTATGTGGATAAAGGGGTTTGAGAGTCAAAGACCTTTTTTTTTTTTAGTCCAGAAAAGAAAATACTATTATGTCTTAAATGCTATAGAAAATGATGCATGAATTTTAAAATAAAGGAATTATTTCCTATGTATACAGACTGATTGTTGTAAATACTCATGCAAGTATTATTGCAAGTGCATTCTGCAACATTTGCAATAATATTGCAAGTATTATAATGCAAAGTGCATTATTACAACAGTTTGCTATTTAATGCTCTGTGCTTTACCTCCATTGATGGTATTTGCAACAAGCCTGAAATGAAGATATTATTGGGATTCCTTTTTTTAAATTATTAGCAGTGACAGGAAAAAAAAGTCTTGACAAACTTGTGGGCACAGGGTCTTCTAGTAACAGGTCCCTTGCTAGGTTCACATGCAAAAGAGATACTGTCATTTGAAAGAGACTGTCACTGTATGTACTGCTAAATTACAGTGATTTTAGTGCAAGTCACTCCTTTCTTCTCTTTTATACTGCTTGATGAAAGGTCCTATCTGCTAACAGCTAGACCCTGCCATTTTGAGCGCTAAAGGAAATGCAGAATAAAAACTGGAAACAAATGGAGCTTTAGGGCCAGCTCAGTTCATGGTGAGCGGGTTAGCCTTTTTGAATTGTTTACTGCATTATTTTATATATTGCTTTGTACAGTACTGATAGTGTAGAGCAGAAACGGTAATCCACTTTCTTTCCCAAGAGGTGAAATTCTCCTTGAACCATCACAACATGCATATATTTCGTATCAATCATTTTTCATTTGGTCATGCATTTGCCTAAATTAGATGATTATCAAGCACAGGGAGAACAAGAGAAAGGAGACTTGTTCCTACAAGCCACTGATAGACTAATTTTGGCACCAAAAGAAGTCAATCATTTACATTTTGCTGTGCTGGGGAATGGAAGGGCGGTTAGGACAAGACACATACATTACATAGAGAGGATTTAAAAATCAAGATAAAACTTTTTGCTTGTACTCCTCTTTCTCTAGCAATGACTTGTGAGAGGACCAGCGGAGTTTTTAAAGGACGGCCATTCACATTTCATTTCTATTTAATGTTACTTGTTTGTCTTCCATTCTAAATGTTCTGTTACATTTATTTTTTGTGAAAAATTAAAATAATAGAAGTTTCAAAATTTTGTATTCCTTTACTTCCTTTGAACAAATTCTTTTTCCCCCAGGAGTGAGTGGGAAGTTCAGAATTACATACTTTATTGCATTTATGTTTAGCTGCAGTCATCAAATTCTACCAAATTGAAAGGGAGAAAGGTATAAAGAAAAGCCTTTTGCTGCTCTCAATAATTGCAAATATTGATAAGCTTTGTAATGGGGTCTCAGCAAAGTTACAATGTATCAGGTACTCAAACACTGTGTCAGGTTATTTCTTGTTTATTAATTAAAATAAGTATTATATTTGAGAATTACCACATATATATTAGTCTATTTATATAATTTCACTCTTCATTGTTGATGATGGTAGTAAATTCATGATAATATGGGGGGAATTACTTAAAGAAACACTGAAGAAACTCTGTCCCAATGAAATAGTGTTACTTGCTTACATTATAGTTCATGAATAATGTTTTCTTTTTTTCCCCTTAACTCTTCCTCCCATCCACTCTACTATGTAACTAAGCAAGTAATTATAGCAAAGTAATTGATTTTCTCAGATGTTGTATCTCATACACCAAACCTTGGGGGTCATGGAAAAAAACAATCAACTATTGAATAAATGCATGTGTGTGTCTACAGTCTGCTACATCACTGCTTCCAGAAACAATGTTGAAATCATATTTTTAGGAAGTTTGGTGATGCTACAAACCAATGGGAAATTTTGTTACAGTTCCTGGGTGCACCTGCAATGCAGTTGGGGTTGTATGAGTTAAGAGGTTTGCCCCCCTTCCTGAACCAGGAGAGACCTGATCTAAATTCCAGGATGTTACTTAGAGATTGAATTCCCTCATATAGTCCATTATGCTGATGAAAAAGTATAAGGTTGCTATTTATTTTCTGACAGTTAGGTTTTTCCTCTTAGGTTCTTCTCTTTCTGTTTCTGTCCTTCTCTCCCCTTCTCTTAATAAATCTAGTTAGTAGTGTTGAAACTAAACTAGAAAATTGGACAGAAAAAAATGAGTTTATATGTTTGGTCCATGAATTAAGATGGACTACCTGCTTAATTGTGTTTTAAGGGCAAAATTCTTGACTTGATTTGAAGATTTTCTTTGATTCATCTTAGCCTTCTCACCTGATCATGCTTCAAACCACCAGTCCACCACCACTTTAATCAGCCCAGTGGTATTTGCTGCAGAGGTGGTTCTACGTATTGGCTGTGTGGTTCATTGAGACATGTTTTTAGTTTTCGTAAACACTGATTTTCTCATTTGTAAAATGGGCAGGATAATATTCTTGAACTCAGAATGTTCTTATGGGGACTGGAAGAATTATAGAAAGAGATATTATGTACTGTGAAGTATCAAACACTAGTTGTTAAAACAATGCTATGTTCATTTGTATTTGTAAGGCATTTGCTTATATTTTGACTATTCTGTCCATTTATTCAGCAAAATTATGGAACTTTACATTATGTCAGTTCCTATTTTAAATGCAGGAAAATAGTGAACTAAAAACAGTTATGTCATTACCTCACAATACTTACCTGATATTTTACCTGGTAGTGTGACAAAAGCTGACTACTCATAGGGACAGAACACTTTCATTCTACTTCCTGTAATACTACATCTCTGTGACTTTGAACTTCCCCCATCTGGGAAGTTCAATGTCACACTACACCACCACACTACTCTCTTTCATAACAAACATTTATAAATTTATGCCTGATACATGGAAGCATGTAAGAGTATCATAATTTAAATTTGTCACTAATTCTAAAAATATATCTGTCTTCTCTTTGTAATTAGATGCATGCTTTCTTGGGGCAGAGGCCAAGTTTTGAGATAAAGTAAAACTCTCACTCTCAACCCAAATACTAATGTGATATCTACCCCAACATCTGATCCACAGTAAATACTTTTGATTGATTTTTTCTCATTTCCACACTCAGTTAACATACTCTTCTCTCCAATGGTGATATCTTTCCAAGGGTTTCCATTTACCTGTTAGTACAATAAGTTGCGCATGAGATGTGCATCTGTTTGTATACACACATGTGTATGACTCTTGTTCAGTTTGGAGCAGGATTCCTTGCCATTAACGTCTGTATATCAAGAGTTTGAGCCATTTGACACCATTCTTATTACGTTGCCTCCTACTTATTACATTGAAGTTGGTTTTTAAAGGGTAATTCATATCTGAAATCATTTAAAAATACCCATTTTCTATTTCTGTGTTATTCTTCTTCTTCTTGAAAGGTAATTATCACACAGGTTCTGGATGATAGACCAAGAAAACTGTATGAGGGTCACGGGAATCACATCTTTCTAGTCCCTAGGCTCATTCCACACAAGCTTTCATTTCCTTAACCTTAAGTCTGGCCTCCCCAGTTTGTCTTATTTCTTTATCCATCCAATTATTGTTGCATTCACGGATAGGTATAGTCATTCATCTATTCATGCAGTCAATATTGCACTCCTACTATGTGTTAGACACTGTGCCTGGTCTCTGTCAATAGGTACCTCTGAGCAGACACTTGACTGCTGCCCACATGGCCACTCTCGCATCCATTCACCCAACCCCAAGCCTGGGAAAATTATTTCATAAGACCCACAAGAACAAAAAGACAAAAATCAAGAGGTGTTTCCCGTTGTTTTGGAGGGATTTGTTGATACAACTTTATCTAAAATATCTCCTTATCATACTTCTGTAGATGAATTTGATAAAATCTATGGTAGCAAGTACAACCTGTAAGCTCCTCCTAATAATAATAATTTTCTGTTTATGATCTCACAAAATGAAAATTTCACTTTTAGGCTGTTTTTATTGGGAGAAAATTTAGTTGTTCACAATTCTGAAACTATTGCTATTATTTTATGGTGATGCTACCAATTCTTTTTCAGGTTATTTTTGAGCTAAAGACTTAATAAAAAATGTTGACGTGGAAGGGCTTATTTACTTCCAAGAGTACAGGTTTGTCAGCTGCTCTGAAAAAATTATTTTTCAGCCCAACAGTTTTAATTAGCAAATTTTATTTCTGGCAAAACTGATGTTTGAAACTTTAGGTAAAGGTGAGGAATGGAAATCTACTGACATATCAAGGTGTTATTTTCCGTGTGACCAAAAAGTGGGAAAGATTTTTTTTTCCAACTAGGCAGCTCATTAGGAAGGATACTAAGAAACACGACACTAAGACACAGTGTAATATGTTAAGATAATATGATCTGAAAGCAATTGAACAAGAAAAATACTGATGAAATGCCATGCAGGATTTTCCCTACAGGAATCATGTAAATTCTCAGGTTCAGAAGTATGTGCTGGGCTCAATCATTGAGCAACTCTGAGAACGACATTTGCTAATGGACCTTGTGGATGGCTGCACATATATTGTTACTTACATAACATTTTAAGAAAACCTGTATTGTATGTATTGAACCACATAGACAATTGAGCAAAACTGTTGAATATTCAAAATGATGATGATGGTGATGATTTTTTTTTTTTTTTTGCCTAATATGAAGAATAGACTGGCCACTCTCTTGGATATACCAACTGTGTCATCATCCTGGCTTCGAATAGGATCATCCATAATGATTAGAAGAGGCAAATGTTTGCCAGTTTGCAGAGCAGAACGCCAAGAAAGAGACTCCCTCAATTTTGTTCAACTCATCATTCTAGTGCCTAGAAGCATTCATTGTTTAGAATACATTCAACATCATTATGTGCCTAATTTTTTAATCAACTATGCATGTTCATAGTTTGGAGGAGCTGTTAGCAAACCTTTTTCTCTAAAGTGCCAGATATTTTAGGCTGTGCAGGCATTATGGTTTCTATTGCAACTATTCAGTTCTGCGGTTTTTCTGTGTAAACAGCTATAAACTTACATAAATTACTGAGTGTAGCTGTGTCCTTAGAAAACTTTTTTTAAAGTAAAACAAGTCACCAGACAGATCTGACCTGCATACCATACTTCGCTGGACCCCTTTCCCGGCCACTTCTCATTCACTAAACCTGTGTTTTTCAATTATTTTGCCACATTGTCCCAAAACTTATCTCCCTGTTTTTATACAGTGTGCCATATTTCAAAGTTTTAGCTTCAATTTGTAGGCATTATTTATTAACTTCTCCATATAGAAGAGGATGATTTATCTCTCTGTTTTTTAACTTTCCCAAATTCTGATGTGCACAATTCCACCTCTCCAAATATCTTTTTATTGTAATTTTAATAAGATTATTATCTAGGCTTGACATTCTTTTGGTTTGTGATGCTGGCCACAGCTGAACTGTGTGCACTGTATTCTTCGTGGCAGAGCTGGGTGACTACGTGAATTCCTCAGGGAATCTGGGATGTCAGCCATTTTATGTCTTTTTTCTTGTGCTCTTTAGAGTTTTGTCACAAAGGCCCCATCTAATTTCTTTCTGGAGGACTTATTTCTGGCTTCCTGAGTTGTAGGGACATGCCCATAACCCTATAAACTCCAGTTTTTCTGGGAGACGTACACTTTATACTATGTTCCGAAATTCCATATTTATTAGACTATAATGTGCACTCGCCCCCCCCCCCCCGCAATTTGGGAGGAATGATGGTTGTTAATGCTGCTGTCGAGTTCTGTTTCCATTTACATTGGTGAAATATTATGCTATTTATGTCATTAAATATTTTACTACATTTTTTGCTTCAAAATTTTTTTCCTATTTCCCTCTAAAACCTAGGTGCATCTTAGGGTCCAACAATACAGGTAAATAGCTATGAATGGTACTCATTTTCATTCTCAAAAGTGTCCCAGTTTAGGAGGCAAATTATAAGATGACCCTATCTGGGAATCTAGTGGGAGAAGACAGCTGGAGGGGATCTCGATATTCAGTTGATTCAACTTTTAACTTCCTTCACACACTGTGTTTCGCAAGCCATTGACACTCAGTTAACTGAATCCCTGTGTCCAGTTTGGTAGTCCACTTTCAACTGCGTCTGACATCTCCCAGTGGACAGACTCTGGGTTTGTGCTGATCAAATAACAAAGGTCCTGTCTTCTGTCCAGGAAGAGAAAGAGCAGTTGTCGTGTTGTGATGATTAAGGGAGAATCTAACAGGTTTTTACATGGACTTTCAATCCATTTTTCTGATTTTAGTCCCTGTAGTAAAACTTCAGGGTACCTAGGCCACAGGGCGTTCCTGGTGTGAATCAGGTTATCAGTGTCCCCTACTGTGAGGTCAGGGTCTAGTACTTTCATTCTGCTTGTCAGCTACCACATGTGCTTTGTAGCTCTCTAAATTTTGTTTTTGTTACCTCTCATTCCCTTTTTCTTTATAGATTATTGAATTAAAAAATTAATATATATACATATATTTATATTTATCATACTGTCCTCATAGCACTTATGTGGGTTTTGGGAGGAAGCAGAGGAGTAAGCCCGTACTCTGCCCAGCATCCTTAACTGGAAAATCATACAATTATTACAGTTGTAGTCTCTCTTGTCTTTTGTCATCACAGGTGGGAGGAAATTATCATTATTTCATCTCCTTATTTTTATTTCTGAAAAGACAATTTCAATCCCCCACTTAGTTTTCTGCTCAGTTTCAAATGATCCAGTTCCTTTACACTTCCTTCACACATCCTGTTTTCCAGGTGATTAACTTTCCCTGTGAATCCTGTGAGTTTTTGTGAGTTCTCTTTCATTTCCAAGTTGTGATATTTAGAAAAAAGCAAGGGATCTTGCCTTATGCATTTTGGGGGAGGAGAGCAATCTGAGAAAGAGGAAAATAGTTAATGGTAGTTGAATGACTCCTAAGGGAAAGTCATTATATGGCTATGAAAAAGTCCTATTTTCCCCACTTGATAAAGGATAAAATGCTCTCTAGAGGGGTCAAGAAATTTTCCCAAAGTTACAAAGCTATGGAGTAGTAAACCTCAAATTTGAACCAAAAGGTATTAATAATAAACACTGAAGTTCAGTCTTGTCACCACACCATTGAATTCACTAGACTGTATATTAATAGAATGCAGAATATGAGACTCTTAAAGACCTGTAGGCTTATTACCGAATAACACTTAATTATTTAAAAAGCCTCTATATTCTTTACTGCATTTGAATTTTTCAAAAACACCATGAGATAGAGGAGTTTTATTACACTTTGCAAAGAGAAAAGTGAAGTTTTGAGATGGATAAGTGAACAGTTCAAGGTTACACAGCCAGTGAGTGTTAGAGACAGTCTGGAACCCAGGTTGTTTGACTAGCGTCTTGTGAACATGCTGCTAACCTCATAAATCAAATATGGCTCTGTCCAGTGTGGCACACAATAGAATGATTTATCTTAAAATGTCCAAACTGCACTTGAACATGCACTTGGGCATATGTGGTCAAACAGTGTTTTTCTCTTGTACATCCCAGACTGTCAGCCTAAGGTACAAAATTTGAGGGGAAAAAAAATCAGGTATTTATTAAGGTCAAGGTCTAGGTAGAATCATTAGTAAAAGGCACCAGGAAATAAGAATAAATCAATCTGACCATGTGTATATTTTCAAAATCTATAGGGAATGCAAACACTGTGAGAATAATGCAATTGCTAGGTAAATGGCACAACTATGTCCATCAGGAAATAACAGAAGTCGCATGTGCTGGAGTTTTCTAACAGAAAAATATAATATTACTAATTATTAGGATAGAGGTTTGGAATTGTTCTTTATATTGGAAAGACAAACAGAATTTGTGACCAATTCTCTGAATTACCTCTACTTGAGAAATTAGAACTCCACAGACTTTTAAAGATTCTTTTTACGTAAACTCTCGCTACCCTCAACATAATCAGTTGTTCGCCGCTGATCAATCTTTTGCTCAGTATGTGACAGGGAGATTACAGAGCCCACATCCCACTCCCATGGGCACTTCTTGGCAAGGACATTCTTTAGTATCACTTATTTTCTACAAATGGTGACCTTGAAAATTATATGTCATATTATAGTACTTTGTTCACAACCCCTAGCAAAAATAGAAGGTATGTTGGTTTTTGGATTACTTACATTAAAAGGAATCAGGGTATTTTGAATATAGCCAGTCCCAGTACAACTCAATTTTATGAGCCAAAGACAGACTTGGTCTAGCAATAGGGCATTCTAATTTAAAATCTAATATATGACATATTTTATTATGTTGACAGGCAAACGCTAAAGTTGCTGTTAATTAGGTAAGACCTGCTTGTTTTATTTAAATCACAGAGAAACTAGTTGATTTTTATGTTAATTACATTTTTACTTTAATCAATTCATCCAACATTTGCTGATCTCCATTCTATAAAGAACTCTTTATAGTTGGGAATATAAATATGTTCTTTTCCTCAATGGTTATGTAATCTATCAAGTTAGGTATTACAAATAATTATAATTTTCCTAAAATCTTAAAATTATATAAATTCAAAAGATAGTTTAATATATAGCAGAATGTTTTCTTCAGTAATTTTCCTCATGTTCTTAGAAATGTAGATATTCAAATCTTTTGAAGGCATATCAAGCCTAGTTTATTCACCAGTTAGCCCAGTCTATCCAAGAGAGAAGGCCATATATCAAGAAACAGGTTGCCAAGTGCTTAAGGACCTTGTGAAAGCTAACATATCTCAGTGTCTCCTTTCCTTGCAGATATCAAACCTTCTGCAGCCTCATTCCCATAACTAAAATACTAACTTAGTATCACTGCCCAGGAGAGCAAACATATGTATACTCAGGTTAAAACCACCACCCAAACTCAGACATCATATTTAAGTAACATGTGCTCAAATCTGCATTCTCTTATTCATTTTTTATGTTTTCTTATCTTTTTAAAGTATATTTTATTGATTATACTATTACAGTTGTCCCATTTTTTTCTCCCATTCATTCCTCTTTGCCCTGTACCTACCTTTGATCAGCATTCCCCCCATTAGTTCATGTCTATGGGATGTATGTATAAGTTCTTTGGTTTCTCCATTTCCCACACTATTCTTAACCTCCCTCCTCCTGTCTATTTTCTACCCACCATCTATGCTACTTATTCTCTGTACCTTTTTCCCCATTCTCTCCCCTCTCCCTCCCTGCTGATAACCCTCCATGGGATCTCCATTTCTGTGATTCTGTTCCTGTTCTAGATGTTTGCTTAGTTTGTTTTTATTTTTTTATTTCTATTTTTGGTTAAGTTGTTGATATTTGTGAGTTTGTTGTTATTTTATTGTTCCTATTTTGATTATCTTTTTTTTAGATAAGTCTCTTTAACATTGCATATAATAAGGGCTTGGTGATGATGAACTCCTTTAACTTTACCTTATCTGGCAAACACTTTATCTGTGCTTCCATTCTAAATAATAGCTTTGCTGGATAGAGTAATCTTGGATGTAGGCCCTTGCCTTTCACGCCTTTAATACTTCTTTCCAACCCCTTCTGGCCTGTAAGGTTTATTTTGAGTAATCAGCTGATAGTCTTAGGGGAACTCCTTTGTAGGTAACTGTCTCCTTTTCTCTTGCTGCTTTTAAGATTCTCTCCTTATCTTTAATCTTAGGTAATGTATTTCTGATGTGTGTTGGTGTGTGCTTCCTTGGTTCCAATTTCTTTAGGACTCTCTGAGCTTCCTGAACTTCCTAGAAGTCTATTTCCTTTAACAGATTGGGGGAATTCTCCTTCATTGTTTTTTCAAATAGGTTTTCAATTTTTTGCTCTTCCTCTTCTCCTTCTGGCACCCCTATGATTTGGATGTTGGAATATATAAAGTTGTCCCAGAGGTTCCTAAGCCTCTCCTCATTTTTTTTTTAATTTTTGTTTCTTCATTCCATTCTGGTTGACTGTTTATTTCTTCCTTCTGCTCCAAATAGTTGATATGAGTCCCAGTTTCCTTCCATTCACTGTTGGTTCCCTGTATACTTTTCTTTATTTCACTTTTTATAGCCTTCATTTTTTTCCTCAACTTTGCAACCATACTCAACCATTTCTGTGAGCATCCTGATTACCAGTGTTTTGAACTGTGCATCTGATAGGTTGGTTATGTCTTCTTTGCTTAGTTCCATTTTTGGAATTTTGACCTGTTCTTTCATTTGGGCCATATTTCTTTGACTCTGTGTTCCTGTTGGTCCTGGAACCCTGGGTTGCTCAGCCTATCTCACTCCCCAGTTGTTCCTCCCAGTTTATCCTCATGCAAATGTGGGACTGCCAGCTGCTGCCTCACCCCCCTACCCTGTCCTCTGGCTGCCACCTTGCCATGCATCCTCTATGCCCCAGCTACCCATCTCTGCCCTTCCTACCAGTCTGGATGAATGTTTCTTCTCTAACTCCTTGGTTGTCAGACTTTCATGCAGTTTGATTTTCTGGCAGTTCTGGTTATTTGTGTTTTAAAATTTGTTGTTGTATTCTTCTGGTTGTGTGAGGAAGCAAAGTGTATCTATCTACACCTCCATCTTAGCTGGAAGTCTCTGTTGTTCATTTTTGGATAATGGCTGAGGTTTTGTTTGGCCCCTCATTCTGCTTTTTGTTACTAATTTTGAAGTTTTGTTTCAAACTGTCTATTTTAATGTAGCCTGAAATTCTTTCTCTGCATAACACATTTTTTTAACCTCACAAACCAATCTTTGATAAATCGGTTAACAGATAAAAGGAAAGAAAGGGGACTCATATTTACTACATACTTCCTGCAGGGCAGGTATTGACTTGCTAAATACATATGAAGAGGAATCAGTGTTCATGGAGAGTGCCGGAGCTAAAATCAGTGCAGGAGGCGATAAGCAAATATTCTGGCATAAGTAAAGTCATGATGCAGTAGCAGAAAGACATTGGGAAATATTTGTACATGGGCTCAGTGTCTTCTGTTTCTCTCCCCAGATTCATTCTTTACTTTTTGGCTCTTTTGCCCTTGGGAACCCTGTTCAGTTTTCTCATTATTGGAGCCCAATTGGCAGGAAATGGGATGAAAAGATAGTAAGATGGGGACAAATCAAGTAACCAAATCTCAGGATTCTTTCTGTGTTCAGCAAACCACTACCAGCTAAGTAAAAATAACTAGTGTTCTTCTGTTATTAGCCTAGTACTGAATTGTACCTGTCACTTTCTTACATCTGACTACACCTTCGTAAATCGGTCCTTCATTAAATGCTCCTCAAATTTGCCAAGCTGACTGTGCCACCTATTTCCTTTGAAGAATGTGATTAAGTCTCAGCTGGAAGATGACTCTGCATTTTAAAACTTGTTTTCTTGTGTCTATCACTCTAACTTATTAAAAGTATATTTATCTTCTTTTAAATTCTTCCTATTTCTCATTTCTTTTCTATTCATTTTACTACTAAATGATTGGACCTTATTATACACTATTTTGTTCTTTTTTTTTTCTGGGTTGGTTGGTTGAGCTGAACTGGAAACTCCATGTGCAATAGCACTGTTTTATCCACAATGATACCAAGACAAGAACAAGCCCTGAATCCATCATGGGTGTTCATGGTTGCCTGGTTGGTTTATATTTAATGAGGAGCATTCCTTCTAGATTGGTCTCCACCTCTAACTCAATTTTTCAGTTCTCTAACTTTATTCAGCTTCTTAATGAAAAGCTTAGAATACTGGTAACCCATGATAATCTTTAGTTTTGGGTTAATGAAGAACAATTTGTTACAGAGGATCTCTAGAAGATATATACTCTTCCACTAACTATTTATTCACTAACTAAGATGAATAAATACTAGAAGTCAGTCTTTGTCTTCAGTTTCTTGATTTATTATATAAATGAGTTTTCTGTTGAATTTCTAACCCAGTGCAACAGAACAGATGGGGTGTTGTGTAACATGGTGGGTCTTGATGCCACTTGATAGTTGGAATGGTTTACTAAACAATGCAATTATCATTTAATCTACCCACACTGGTGGTAGAGTGGAGTAACTGATTGGTTTATAGATTTGAACAGAGTTTGACAGAGTAAAAACCATCGTGTGTTACTTCCCCTAGGGCGAGAGCCTGCTGGGTGAGACTTGCTCATTTTTCTGGCTTGATTGATTGATTGATCACTCTGTATACAGCACTGAGTTATGTTATTGCCCAGGGTGACTGAGGCATGCAGGAGTGTTGGCAGTGATACTGTGTTCCTGTAGAAGGTGAGAATGCTCTGGATAAAGAAACAAACATGCAGAGCCAGCCTTTTAAAAATCAAGCTGCTTTCTATAAAAACTACCATTTGGAGTTTTGTTAAAGATATATCTTATCATATTCAGAGTCTTAGGCTTTTACATTTCTCTTATGCTTCTTGTTACAGGTACTTCATTGAGTTCTTTTTTTCCTATAACATGCTTTCAAGTTGGTATCTTTGAGTTTATCAAGCTTCTCTACTTCTTGAAATGGGAAAAGAAATTGTATTGGCTGTCTGAAGTCAGGTTCCTAATGTGGAACCGTTCTAGAAAATGAAGACATTCTTTTCTCACCCAGATACCTAATTAAGAACACACTGGGGATGAACAGAGCTGTTGAATCTGTGTTCTAGCCTTCCCCTCCAACCTACCGTGGGCTTTCCAGGGCATCAGGAGTGAAAAAATACCAATGGAGGAAAAATAGGGGCAATGCCCCAGCGTGCTCTTTTACTACCTCGCCTTTGGCTAGCACAGCCATTTTACCTGGCAATGTAACATGATGCCTGGCACAAAAAGATGAATACAAAGAAAGATCCAAAGGGATTAAAAGGTCAATGGATTATCCATTAAGCAATCAAGTCTCAATATGCCTCAATTTGTCTAGGTCATGATTTATTGCCTGGGATAAATGGATCAAGATCTGTGAGTATTCCCCTAGGGCCATTCTTTATCAAATCTCTACTACAGTCATTTTTTAAAGCTCTGGTCACTATTGTGTATGTTTTTACTAGTTGACAATATTTTTAAATTACTTTTAAGCATCACACAGCTCAGATTATTTTAGCTGATAAGGGCACATGGCTTTCTGCAGGTCAAAGGCAAATAACTTGGGATTATAATTTGGTAACCAGGGAAGAAGATTCATCTGAATTATGTGCCATCCAAGTGGCACTCATCCAACTAGGCTGTTCATTGTGGCACTGTTGGGGGGTGGGGTGGGAATGCCAATCTTTGTTACTGTTTCAGGGAATTGTACTGTATTTTATCTTGTCTAACCTGTTTAGTTTCTAATGTCTTATTTATACCCTGGCACCAAATTTAGGAAAATAAGCAGTTTCCTGTGCATATTAAACACAAGTAGCTTTACTCTGACTGTTTTAACATTCTGAAATGTTCCCAAGCTCCGATGTCATACAACGTTTGCTTCCCACTTGGGAAATGAAGGCTTGATGCAATCAGTTGCCTGGTATATTTTATTTGGCAGTTTTGGATGATAAAACTTCACCAATAAGTAGTGCTCTACTACAGCAAAGCCAGAAGGGTTAAAAGCGATTCTAGAGAAAGAAGCTGTGCCTTTCCCAAAGAGTATGCATTTTGAGGAAAACTCTATGCCACTGAAATGTTTTCCATAGCAGCTTTCAGTACTGCCTATTCCAAAATTCCTCACCAGAATTCTTAGACACGGTGTCTTAGGAATAGTTGGTCTTAAAGGCAATATTTTAAAATGATAAGTTATACATATTAATCCATACGTACTCCTCATTATCAGTTCCTTCCTTTATCTCAAGAGGCAGTAAGTGGTTAGTTACATAGATTTTGAAAAAACACGTTATGACCCCCTTGAATAACCAGGTAAACACGATTCATGAACTAAGGTTTTTGTCATTTAAGAAATTCTGACCCTCAAGTATATCATGGGAAATATATTTCTTTTTAGATAAACAATTCATTTTATTCAGGTTTTGCTCTTGTATTTATGTTTACCCAGTTTTTAAGTGTGATCTGGGCTACATAGTATTTCAAGGCTATGAAAACATTTTTCCCCCCAGAAAGCCAGCGTAAGTCAGACTCTGCTTCTCACAGACAATAGAAGGCAGAGAAACTAAAGTGGTCACTGCTCTCAGGTTTGGCAGTGAAGGGGCTGTAATAAACCAGTCATGCTGATTTGAATTGTATTAATTGATAAAAACAAAACAAAACAAAATACCCCTCCAACCTTCCCAGCAATGTTCTCCAGTATTTTTCCACTAGTTCCCCAAGTACGTAAAAATTTTCCTGACTTTTGTTTCAATAGAGGTGAGTTCAATCTCTCCCCTTTATTGCAATGGATCCTCTTCCCTATTGCAATAGTTTAGAATAAAGTCTTCCTTACAGTTTAACACCATTTAGTGAAATTGTTTTCTTGATACCCTGCAACCTGAAAAAACATTGTTTTTATTTCTTTATGTTCCTGTTCAGTCTTTTTTCCATAAATACATTGCATATATGTATTCAGAGCATGTATAGACCTTTTTTTCATTTATCTTAAGTATTCTCCATGTTGCTTTATGATGGTCATAATTATTATGTGATATGCTATAAATATAACACTTATATTACCTTTTTTCCTACTTGAGACAGAATATTAGCTAAACAGCATGCGGATGCACAGTTACAACATTTTTTTCAAATACTCAGCCTTTATTATCACCTGGTAGAATCGCAAGAGTGTATTCATTTTTGTGCTCATTTTGGTAATATTAAAGCCCTGAAATTAAACTCAGTTGTAGTAAGGAGGCAGGGCATGATAATTAATACTCATTTTTGTCAGTCAATTCTGGCAAGTTGGTTCTAAATTAGTCCAGGCTGTTTCACAACCTTTAATTACTCTCTACAAAATGTGATCATGCACATTTGGCTATATATTATTGAAGATTGTTTCTAAAAATAGTTATATTAGCTGTGTCTGCTAAATGATTTGGAATAAGACAAAAGGAGAAATAGGTGATAAGCAAGAAGAAAAAGGACAGATATTTCAATGTTAATGGGCACACATTTTTTTATACAGGGACATATTTGGACAGCGAAAGTAGGGACACAAAGGTTGTCAACTTTGGTGAGAAAGAAATACTCTTCATTTGTAGGCGCAGGCAGTGAGTGAGCTGTGCAAAAAAGAATTAGATGTTGGTGATGAGGTTTAGGAAAGAGTTCATGTTGTGACATATTTTCTTGTTTCCTTATTTGTTGCATTTCATGAAATGAAACCTCCTTTTTAATGGTGAGGCCGAAATACTCCCCTAAGACATTTTGAATTCAGAGGTGGTGATATATCAAGTTGCTGTTCAAAGGGTAACCAAATGCTTCTGTGAAATGAATACTAAATAATCTTGATTCTTTAAAAAAAAGTTTTATGTTTTTCTTTCTTTCTTTTTCTTTGAGGAGGAAATGTTAGGTCTAAAGTAAAGATAAGGACTAATAATTCTAGTGGAGTTTAATAAAAAATAATATTGATGTTAAGTGTAATTAAAAATTTAAATAAAATTGGTATAGTAGATGTGAATAAAATTTGGCACTTCTTTGCAACTCTACTGTTAAAAAAAGAAATTCTCTATAAACGTACAGGTGAAATAGGAAATGCTGTTGAATATTTAAAAGAACTTGCTGAACTGTGAAGACTGATGTTTGAGTCATAAAATCAGATTCTATTTAACAAAGTTAATACATTTCAAGCTTCTTCTGTCTCTAGAATTAATAAAATGAGAATGATGAGTGATTGCAGAATTGAAAACAAATTGGCTTGCATTTTGAATCCCATCAAGTTTAATTTAGCAGAGATGTTAATTTGAGGTGATTTTATGTCAATAGTTATGGGGAAATGTTATTGGGACCAGAACACTCAGCCAGAGGTACTGAACATGTGCCCTTTGGATTCACACAAGCCAATGATGGATTGAGGCAAGCTGAAAAGGTGCTAAGTCATCACACGCCTGTGATTCTTGGCTCTCTGCCCCAGTGTCTCAGAAAGCCTGAGACATCAGATTTCCTAAATCAATATTTCCTAATTATTATAGCAAACTCACTTTCTATTATGTCAAGGGAAATTTTTATTTCAAATCCGTATGGCCTTTACAAAGTGTCACAAGGTAATGTTATAAGTAGTGATTGGTGTGACCCTGTTTGCTCTACTGAAATTGCCCCACAGTTTTTATATATTTGAATCAAGAGACTGCCATACTTTGTTATTCTGAATGCCATTTTGAATATTCTTCTAAATCAGGTGAGGACAATTCCATTTTGTTAGTTCTACTCATTGTTGTGAAGTAACTATTCAAGAAATTCTGGAAATTATTAAAAAGTTTCTATGCACTAGGTACCCATCTATGAACTCAAGATACAGGTGTGAACAGCAGAAAGTCAACATTCTGTTCAAGTTTAGTGAGGAAAGATATCTAGTGAGTAATAAGTGTAAAATAAAATCGAAGGACAATAAAGTGGGGTAAAGGGACCAGGCGTGATTGCGCTGGGTGTGCTATTTTATATGGGGATCATGGAAAGCTTTTCTCAGGAGGAAGCATTTGAACAAAGGCCTAATGGAAGCATGTGAGTGTTCTGAGGACAGAACATTCTATGCAATATAAGCCGCAAGTACATTCTAGGTCTGTTTAAGGGACAGTAATGAGCTTGGTATGGCTCTAATATGCGTACTTGGGAGTTAGAAGTCGAAGCAGTGAAAGAGTTAGAAGGGTGCCCTAAGTGCTGATGTGTTACCCGGGTTTCACTATGAATAAGATAGGAAGGCACAGATGTGTTGTAAAGAGAGGACTGATCTGATCTGAGTTAGGTTTTAAAAAATCACTCTGACATCTATATTTGGAATAAAAACTAGGTGAAAGTAAGGAGAAGGTTTAGAAGTCTCTTGCAAAAACCCAAGCATGAGAAGACAGTACCGTGGCAGGAAGGTAGCAGTGACAGTATGAAAAGTGAGCATATTCAGAATATATTTTGAATGCAAAACCAACAGTATTTGCTAACGGATTGAAGTGGGGTGTGAGAAAGAAGAGTAAAGGCTAAAAACAAGGTTTGGGCCTGGTGGGATAGAATTGCCCATCAATGAGAGAGAAGACCTCAATTTGGATTGAAAAAAGGTAGGTATTGTGTGTTTGAGAAGCTTTAATTTCAAGATACTTATTAGCATTTTCATTGCCGTTATTAAATAAAATTCTGGACTTCAGGACACATACTGAAACTAGAGATTCAAATTTGGTTAATCAACATGTGGATGGAACTTAAGGCCATGTTATGGGATGATAACACCAGGGAGTAAGTATAAGACACAGAAGCTCTCCGTAGGTGGATCCTGAGATATTCCATCAAAACAGATTGGATCAACAGGGAAGACCCACCTACTGAGAAGGAGTGGCATTTGTGGTTGAGCATAATCAATAGAAGGAACTAACTCTCTTAGGAGCTAAGTAAAGTAACCTTCTTCAAAATGCAGATCAGTGGTGGTTTGTTAGAAATTATTTGTGTATGATCTCAGGGCAAAGGCCTGTCAGGGGTGGGTCCAAGGGAGCAGAGAGCAGTGACATGTGAGCTGTTAAGATAAACAGTTCTTTCCAGGATTTTTCAGTAAAGAGGGAAAATAAATGATAAGAAATGTGAGACAAGAGAGAATTGGTTTATGTAGTTAAGATAATGGTACGACAACAGAGTTTTTTATTTTGTATGGAAGGTAAGTTCAGATACCTGATGAAAATCTAGTTTTAACCCCAGTTATTTCTGTTACAACCCCCTTTCCCTTTCCCTTTGCCTTTGGGTAGGTTTTCAGTGCAGTGTATCCAGCTTGAATAGATTATATCCTAGTTTCTCACCTCTCCAGGAGTCTCCAATATCTTTTGACATTGAATTGGGGCAACAAGAATCCAAACAGCTTTCTGCCAAACAGAAAAATATGTCTCATGCATTGTGATGTGATCTCTCTCAGCTTCAAAATGGGCCAGCTCAGAACTTCAAGTTGATTAAATTGGAATCAAATGGACTCGTAATTCTGCACAGCAGCTTTCTGCACAATGGAGTTAAATTTACTACGACTCAGCCAAGGGTAGCACATGCCATATAATTTTGTCGCCCATACCTCTTTGGGTTTTGATTTACTGGGATGTGGTTTGCTGTTGAGTGAAACACAAACAAATGTTCCCTTCTAAAAAGTGAGCATAATGATGGCACTTTTCCCTCCTTCTCACACATGCACCCTCTCTTTGTCAAACTTTAGTACCACTTCTGAGACAATTAAGATAATTTGGCCATTTAAGTACTAACAGCCACAGCGGTCTTTGAACCACTTACTTTTTTAGTACTAAAATGCAGTAGAAAAGAACATTATTGCTTATTGGAATTTTAATGTCTTTTTATTGGGCTTAAACTATAAAGAGCATTGGAGTTGACTTTGTGTTTGTTCTTAAGTAGATATTGAAAAGCAGGAAGAAAGGAAAAAAGTTTTTTGAAAAGAATTCACTTCAAATCACTCTAATTTTGAAGCCACCTTTGGGTTGTCTTTTGAAAACAGCACTTTGACTTGGATGCAGAAGCTTGTGGACAGCCCACCAGGGAGTTTTTAGGAGGGAGGGAGATGCTAAAGCAAAGAAAAAGGAGCAGCCTCTAGTCCTTTCAAATTAAGAGTCTTAACCAGAGGGAAGGTGGGTGGGGATAATGGGGGGAAAGTGTTGTCAAGGAACATGTAGAAAGGACACAAGGACAACGCCAAAGGGGGGTAGTATCCAGGGTGGGAGGTGCGGATGGCTGGGGTTGGGGGGAGTTCTGGGGGGAAAATGGAGACAACTGTACTTGAACAACAATATAAAAAGAGCTTTCTTTCCAAAGATAAAAAACTGATTGTATTCATTTTGTGATTGTCATGAAGTAATTAATAGCACATATTCATGACACGTAGCCTTTAACACTGTAGTTAGTTCATTGGCAGCCAGGTGAGGTGTGTCCTGCATTTTACTTGTAATGAGGCTGTAACGGGACGAGGAAAGTCAGCCTCCCTTCACTTTGCAGGGTTGGCACATGTCCAAGTTTGGGATTTTCAGGGATGAGATTATTTTGGGAATGAGCACTCGGAAAATTTGCTTCAGAACATTCAACATTACTGCTTTACGAGAGTAAGACATGAAAGAGCGTCTTGGAATGATGGTAGACTAGAAGTCTCCATCCTATGATTTAATCTTAGCTGCGTCACTTACTAATTGGGCAACCTCTCTGAGCCTGAGTTGTGTGTTTGTTTGTTTTTTTCAGGAAAATGGAGATAATGATCACAACCAAAGCAACAACAAGAGTAGCAAACACATGTAAGGCTAGAGTCACTCACCGTTCTGAATTCTTTGTATTTACTACCTAACTTCAGTCTGAACAACTTAGATAAGGAGACATTAATTTTATCCCCATTTTGTGGATGAGAAAACTGAGTAAGATCTCAGAATAGTAGGAGGCAGAGACTAGGCTGTAAACCAGGCAGTGTGATTCTTTTACCCACGCTGTGATTCAACTGAGGGTAGAGGGAGCTATGAGAAATAAATGAGACTATGCAGGCAAACTTCACGCCATGTTTTAGTGCTTAATAAATGTTAAATATTATTGTTGATGGAGTTCAGAGATCCCATTAGCTTTTCTTTCCTATCAAAGTTTAGCAGGCCAATATAATAATAAACAGAACTGTTACAATCTAGGAAGTGAAACGAAGAAACAAAAAACCATTATCTAAGAATTTTAGCTATAAAAAAATCTAATCCAAACTGGGAAGAAAAAAATTGTAATTAAAACAGCATCAGACCATCTCCTCTGCTGTTTTCTTGCTCTTGATGAAATTGCTAGCTTCCTTCTTTATCGTTGTGCATTTAAATTCATAACTGCATTCAGAATCTTCACTGTCGTTTAGCGTCGGTAGCTGTGTTGGTCTCTCAGGTGGTTTAAATCTACTCATTGTTTCACTTTCTTTGACTTCATCAGAAATAGCCGGTACTTGCTAAACTTTTGGAAAGATGTTTCCTAAACCAGTAAGATGGGACTCTGTTTCTGTTACTCCTGACACAAAGGGTATGGCATGTGTGTCTCTCCATTTATATCCATGTTTACAAGTTTCCAGGAAAGTAAGGACATCAACTGCTTCACACTTTGTGTTCTCTTTTCCTTTTATTTGCTTTCTTTTAAAAAATAATATGGTTGAGAAAAGGATTTCTTGAAAATATCATGCTGATGTGAAATAAAAAGCACTGAAGACAAAATCACCCACCCAACTTCGCCTATTAGTGGAATTATCCATTATCTTCTCATAACCTGACTGTAATCTGAGTGTGCCTAATTAAGTAGAGTCCCCTTTAGCTTGCTAACAGACAAATGTATAGGAGCCATTATGTGATAGAAAGCCACCCGGAGGTGTACTAGGATATGGGATTTTAAACCTTAGATTTTGTTAGGTCTTTTTGTCAATCACTTAATATCCCTGGAACTTTATAGCCTTCATTGTAAACTAGAGGCATTAATGCCTACCTCACAGTGTTTTATGGGGCATTAGATATATAAATCATCAAGATCTGAGTCCACATGTCAGTGGTCCAGCACTGACAAAGCAGTTCCTCCAAATTCTTTCAAAAACCCTGTCTGTTTCTGGCTCACTGCACCATCATCTCTAGGCTGTGTTTCTAATACCGTGAGCCAAAAGGGTTGCTAGAACTCCAGCCATCACATTCGCCATCATGCAGCATATTGTAGAAAGGTTAAGAAAGACAGGTTCCCAGTGATGTTCAAGACAATTTCATAGAAACTACATGCAACTCCTAACTTAGTCTTCTGGCTGCATATAACTGCAAGAAGGATTGAGGGGAGAATACCATTCACTTGGACAGCAATGGTCCTAGCTAAAAATTAGACCCCTTGCTATGAAGAAAGGAGAAACATTGACAGGCAGCAAGAGCGACTGCTGCAGATGGCAATTACACCTGTGATTTTACCTTTTAACTTGAGCTGAAAATAAAAAAAAAAAAGTGAAAATCTTTACTGAAATGTGTTTCTATTCCAATGCTTTCTCTTTTAGCATAAACAGGATAATGGATATGGAAACCCTTAAAAGGAGTAAAATGACTAAATAATTGTAAAGAAGGATGTTTTTATTTCCTTATTTTTATTGTGAGTGGCTTTGTAAGTGCCTATGTATCGGGATATTAAAGAATCACTGAATCATGATCTAAAGGATAATTTTACATAAGAGGGTCAGAGATATTAAGGAAATACAGCTAAGCAGAACATCAAAGGGAGCTGGCATAAACTTTGATGGTTGAAATAAGCACTTTTGAGACTAGCATAGAGTTATAAATTTATACAATATGCTTTTATTTTCAGCAGACATGGACAGATCTATTTTGTTCTTTCACAAGACCAATCATTAAACTCATTTAGTATTGTATGTAAGAAAAAAACAAGATGGTTAGCTGAGTATATAATGAAAAATAGCATTAAAGTAGTACAATATATTGATGTTTTGCAAATATGTACTTGAAGATCTACAGAACAGCATGTGATAGATCACATATAGCTTGTTCCCATACTTGGAATTGGCAAACTATGTAAATGTAGTTTGTCCAAATACTTCATCTATAAAATACGACTAATCATAAATTACTACCTCTCAAGGTGATTTTATGGTCAGGGGGAAAATAGTGAATATTGGATAAATAGATAGATATGACAGATAGATAAAAGATGGATGATAAATTGATAGATATAGCATTAACAATTTATATATGATTTGATAACATTTACATAATGCTTAATAACTTAATATTCCTATAATTGTACTTTGTTTTTCACTCTATGGCTGACCAATAAGTATATAGGATATCTGAGTTTTTAATAAATGAAGTGTCTGAGCCTTCAGATTTTTCTGAATTTTATAGGTGTTGTATGTCTCTTGCAATCTTTGGACTTTCCTCCACAAATTGCTCAGCTGCCCCAGTACATGCCTATATAAAAAATATATGGGGGTGATTCTCTCAAAAACGCTTTCAAAGGAAAGAGGAAAATATGGAGAGAAAAAATTAGAATATGTTAGAAAGTGCATGAGAAATTTTGACTTGGCCTAAAATAGTGGTTGTACCTTGGAGATAATAATTCAGTGTCTAAGGTTATGGGCATGGGTAAGGAAAAAAGTAATCAAAACTGGAAAATCAAAGTGATGCCCGTATTTTTATTCTAGTACTGTATCAACCTAAAAGTGCCATGATCTTAAATGGAGTGGCTTGAAAAAGGCAAAATACTACATTTTAGAGAGTTAAGTCAGAACGGCTTCTGAGAATGACTCTGAAAGGCCATCTAGAGTGATAAATCGGGTGTTGGCCCGAGAGCTGTCTGACTTTTAGGTCCTATCCCTCATCAACTGTGATCCAGCCAAGATTTCTTGTCCTTAAAGTCCTGCCTCCCCAATGTTTTGTTGGTAATCCTTGTAAGCAGGGTTGGGCAAATGTAGGTTTACAGTGGTGAGCACACAAAACAGTTTATTCTTGTATCACTATTTATTAACTATTTTATTATTTTCCATATGAACAACTGTAAATCTACTTTTGCCCAACCCCTGTATTATACCTCTCTTGCTTTTCACTGCTCTCTCATATACCTCTACTAACCTGGCCTCATCCCCAGACCCAATCCTTCTTTATTCCCATTTCCCACACTCAGTATGGTACATGGTCATATTTAACATCAGCCCTTCCTGGAAAGTGCTATTGCTTCTACAATGGATTGATCGTTATGAGGAACATCTCTTGGAAGATTTGAACACAGGGATATGATGAGTTCTTGAGAAGTATCTACTTCTCCTGGGTTGCTGCACAAACCTACTAAAACTAAATAGGTATTTGAATAATATTTTACTTTGGGAAAAACTGATTCTCCCATGTACTTTCTCATTTTAAGGAAACACCATTCTTCACTATAAGGTACTTGGGAGAACCACTATCCCCATTTAGCAGCTTGAAAAGTAAATTGTATGGAAGGTAACTTACCATCTTTGAAAAACAAGGTAATTATCCAACCTGGGCAAAGAGACCCAGGTCTTGTGACTTACTTCTAGTCCATGGCTCTCCACAGCAATGCAGTGGGTCCTTTCTTCCCTGCCAATAGTTATTGAGTAATGCATATATTTTTTGAGACTATTTCCAATCTAAAGAGAATCAAGTGTCATGTTTTACTGTGGTATCTGAAAGACTTAAACCTTTTTTGGTGTGTTTTCCCTCCCGGTTTAATGGAAATGTTCCCCTGTGGCAATCATGCCATGTATGTCCTATAAAATTTCTGACACTCTCTCTCATAAAATCAAAGTAGTAAGCATCCCAATTACTTACCAAGGAGATCATCTCCATGCAGGGTCCTTCATGACCCCTACTGGTCTCAGTTAGGAATCCACTTACCCAAAACAGTGGCCTAAAGAAATTCATTTTGGCTTCAAATGCTAGTATTCCCCAGAAGTGAAAAGACATTCTTGCTTCATGCAAATTCTCACATATATAACTCAGAGGGCTTTTAAAAGCAGTATTTTGTTACACAATTAGAATAGTATCCCCTTTCTCTTTTTTGTCCTTCTTTAGTAATTACAGAAAAGAAACTACTGCCTCAGTAATCAGTGTATTTTTAGGCTGTATGTTTCTACGTTGATTGATCTTTCTTACAGTCTGGTCTCCTCATGCATTTTATCATTGCAATAGGGGCTTTCTGCATTTCTCTGATTTCTTTCTATTTTCCCAAAACCATGGCATCAAGAATTAGATGCAGTAATGCTTGGGGATAGCTGCCATTACCTAAGACATCCTTCAGGCAGCAGAAGCTGATACAGCCTAATAACCTGCAAATCTCATGCTATGAGAAAACCTAGTTTTCCATTTTTCTCTTTTGATTGTCCTGACAAAGGACTAATTTCAAGGACATTCCTTTGAAGCTGGAATAAATGTTTATAGTCTAAGTTTTGACACTTGATTTTTTAAAACTAAAAAGTTCCCCTTTAGTAACTTAACCGAGTAATAATTTTTATGTGGACAGAGTGAGTTTATAAGGGCCAGAATGGGTAAAATTGTGTGAGGTACTGAGGTTTCAAAAAACATTAAGACAATTTCAGTAACTAGAATTGTGCCTAATAGTCATAAAGCAATAAAAGTTATTTAGTGAATTGGGAGAAAGAAGAATAGATGAATAATATTTTTCCTGGAAAGATTTATTTATTTATTTACTTACTTACTTATTTTTACTGTTGTTCAAGTACAGTTGTCTCCATTTTCACCCCACTATTGTCCCCATCCCACCCATCCCTGCCTCCCACCTTCAAACCTACTCCCTTTGGCTTTGTCCATATGTCCTTTCTACATGTTTCTTGATGGACCTTCCTCTATTTCTCCCCATTATCCCTCTCCTCCCTCCCCTCTGGTTACTGTCAGTTTGTTCTTTATTTCAATGTTTCTGGTCATATTTTACTTGATTTTTCTGTTGATTAGGTTCCACTTATAGGTGAGATCATATGGTATTTGTCCCTCACTGCCTGGCTTATTTCACTTAGCATAATGCTCTCCAGTTCCATCCATGCTGTCACAAAGGGTAGGAGCTCCTTCTTTCTTTCTGATACATAGTATTCCATTGTTAAACGTACCATAGTTTTTTGATCCACTCATTTACTGTTGGGTGTTTAGGTTGCTTCCAACACTTGGCTATTGTAAATTGTGTTGCTATGAACATTGGGGTACATAGTATCTTTTGAATTGGTGTTTCAGGGTTCTTAGGGTATAATCCCAGCAATGGAATTACTGGATCAAAAGGCAGTACCATTTTTAGTTTTCGGAGGAAATTCTGTACTGTTTTACTTAGTGGCTGTACTAGTCTACATTCTCACCAACGATGTACTAGGGTTCCCTTTTTTCCACAACCTCTCTAGTACTTGTTGTTTCTTGATTTGGTTATGATGGCCATTCTGACTGATGTGAAGTCGATCACCAACTTACACCATACACAAAAGTAAATTCAAGGTGGATAAAAGACTTAAATATAAGTTGAAATACCATAAAAGTCCAAGAGGAGAACATAGGCAGGAAAATCTCAGATATTCCATGCAGCAATATTTTAACCAACATGTCCCCTAGAGCAAAGAACATAAAGAAAAGAATAAACAAGTGGGACCTCATCAAAATAAAAAGCTTCTGCACAGCTAAAGAAAACAGCAATGAAATGAAAAGGAAACCAACTGTATGGGAAAATATATTTGCCAATGATACTTCAGACAAGGGTTTGATCTCCAAAATATATATAGAATTTACATGTCTCCACTCCAGGAAGACAAACAACCAAATTAAAAAATGGGTAAAGGGCTTGAACAGACACTTCTCCAAGGAGGACATACAGAGGGCCCAGAGACACATGAAAAGATGCTCAGCATCACTAACCATTGAAGAAATACAAATTAAAACCACAATGAGATAGATGAATAATTTTTCATTCATTCACTCAGTCAACAAATATGTAGGGTGCTTTATATACAAGATACTGATCTAGGTTCTGGGGATACATTAAAGTACAAAACGCTAAAATTATCTGACATTGGAGCTCACATTTTAGTGGGAAGGAAAGAAAAACACATAATATAAGTTAATTATAATTATTATGCTAAGAGCAACTAAAATAGAGTCAGGATGGAGTATAGAGTATGTATATGAACTTTGAAATAGGATGTCCAAGTCAGATGGTGAGCTTTGAGGAAGCCCTATTTCTGCTTGGGAGGAGAGATTCCATGTTTAGGGGATAGCCAGTTCAAAGGCATAGCAACAAAGCCACTGTGTTTGGAATGGAGTGAGAATGAGAGGAGTGGAGAGAGACGAGATGAATAGGTGAGTCTTTGTAGACTATTAACAATAATGCAGCAAGTGTTCTATGTAAAATAGAAAAAGCTTTAAGTGTTTTGATGGACAAGGTATCCTTTTCTAGGATGGGCCACCGGGTTGAAAAGACATCTCTATGCCATATATATGAAAAGACATATTATGAACAATGGAGTTTTATCCCTGTAAGTAACATTATAGGTTAAGATTATATAATTCAAGTCTTCTATTTTATAGGTAAGAAAATGACTTAGAGAAAAGATGTGATTTGTTCAAGACCAGGCAGTTGAGTGCTATTGTTTGGTTTGTTTTTATGCTCAACATTGGATCATTATATGATGTGTAAAGAGTCATGGGGAGAAATTAAGTCCTGGGTACTAATTATTTTTAAGGCTGAACTTTTTGTGGCATGACACCTCATTTCATATCTGTATTTTAACTTGTCTAAAAGACAGAAGATACAATAAAGAATATTAGTTCATGGGCTCTTAAATGAAGGAGACACTATACCTAGTGGCTGAAGTCTGGGTTTCTATTGGGGCTCAATTTTTAAGCCATGATGTATAACCTTTAAGTTGTAGCTAAGGCAGGTGGCTTGACCTCTCCAAAGTCGAATCTCCTGATCTGTGAAATATAGGTATTAATAGTAACATTCTTGTGAACTCAGAATGAATTAGTGCTCAGCAATCTAATCTAAGTTTTTATGTTATGTCAATTATCATTGGATATAGGCCAAATAAACATTTACTGACACCTATATGTTTCAGGCACTTGGACACAGACATGGAGAGACAGATGTCTTTACCCTCAGAGGAGCCCAACCAGCCAAAGGGATGTCGTATCCCCAGTATTTCAAGGCACTTGCTGAATTGTAATAAAAAGCTGCAGGGTGGTGATCAGTAGCAGTGCAAAGAGAGAGCAGAACCATAATACATATATTAATACATCTTATACATTGTTTAAAGCAAAGTAGGGATTAGAAAACTTAGTGAGGCAGAAAAGTAGTGGAATTTGTAATTTCTTAGTGGGAAATAATCTTTTGTTAAGAGAAAGAGTGACAGATGAACTAAACCATGAGTGATATTTATACACGTGGAATTAAGTAGGAATATTCAAGATGAGAAAGTGCATTAGCAAGGAAACATGGGTAAGAAAATAAAAGTCTTGTGAAAATCACACCAATAGTTTAAATGAACAAAAATACAGATTCCCACATCTCACCCCAAATATACGAACTCAGTTGGTATGGATTAGGACCAAAGAACTTAACATTTTTAACAAAGCATCACAATGATTGATACTGGTGATCCATGAAATGCCATTTATGAAAATCTAAACTAGAATGTAGAGTCCTTGAAGGGATTTCTTTTGAAAGGGTAGGTTGAATTTGATTTGTGAGAAGCTTTCTAGCAGCTTTAACCAAAAGCTAATATTTAAGTAATTAACATTTTTCAAAAAGACAGTGAAGTGATAATTAGGAGAGAAAAAAATATTGAAAGCTCTGTTGACACTTTGCTAGACTGTAGAAATTAGAAAGAAAAAAATCAGTGATTCAGGGCTAACACCTTTCCTTCATGCCATCAGCCTTCCTCAAAATGGTAATGTTCCTCTGAGACATTGATGGTGCTTTTGTTTCTTTCAGGAAGATGCTCTGTGTTTTGGAGCCTGAGTGTCATGTGGCAGTTGCTACGGTAACTAGTTTAAGGACTGTCATCGAGTTACCAAGTAAATAGTCCTGTAAGGCAAATATCATAGCTGACATGTAAATTAAGGCAGCCCTGTCCCTGATAGTTTTTTCTATTCTAAATTCCACTGATTTCCATATTTAATAGAGGACTTGTTTTCTCTTGTAAAAACCTCACTTTCTTAACTAGCAGAACATCATTTGAATGCACAGTTGACAGTCCATTTCTTATTTTAGTTCTCCATACCTGGGAATTGATTCCACAAAACCACTCTGGGCTGATGATGGTAGATAATTAAGTTGGTGTATATTAGCCAAATAAAAATCATTTTTGGTGGTTGAGATTACCAATGGTAGTTCCTGCTCTTGAAATCCTATAGACCAAAGTCCTCTTGATGCTTTATGGTACTGATATTTATGACTTACATTTAAGTACTCATTAAGGCATTTGAGTAAACTACAAACTGCTGATTATTAAGTGTTTTGGTCCAACCTCAGGAAACTTCTTTAGGTTCACCTTGGGGTACATGTGACCTTCTTTCTGAGCAAGCACTTTAATTTTTAGAATTGAATAGCCACAGTTGCCACTTTACTCCCCAAATAGAAACCATGTGGGCCACCTTTTATTTACTAAAATTGTGTTTGTGTCTCAGGTACTTGATAGCAATGTTAATATAAAAATTATTGATGTTTAGCTTCAGTGAGCAGCTAGGCTGCAACGATTCATTTTGAGAGAGTGCAAGCTTCATGCAAACTGCTTTTTCTTCTACATTCTTTAATTTCTACTTCTGAATCAGGCCATAGATTTAGAAAACAATGTGTATTTGCATTTTCTATAGAAGCATTTTTATAGAAGTATAGTCTTACTATAAGATTTTATATTTTTCTCTTTGTCAAAGGTCACAATAAGAAATAAACACATGAAGATTTGCCCTGGCCAGTGTGACTCAGTGGATTGAGCATTGTCCTGTGAACTACAGGTTCGATTCCCAGTCAAGGCACATGACTGGGTTGCGGGCCAGGTCCCTGTAAGGGGTGCATGAGAGGTAACCACACACATTGATGTCTCAGTCCCTCTCTTTCTCCCTCCCTTCCCCTCTCTAAAAATAAACAAATAAACAAAATCTTTAAAAAAATAAACCCATGAAGATCAATTTACATCTTCAAAAAGCCATAAAAAATACCAATCACGATGTACATTTATTTTCCCTACATAAAAACAAAACAAAACAAAACAAAACAAAACAAAAAAACAAACAAACCTTGAAATGGTTCTTTTGGAACCATTTATTCTAGAATAATTTTATTTAGAGAAATTCTAAATTTATTCTAGAATAAATTTAACAACATATGGAATTGGAGTTCATTTTTTTATTAGTTCATGACAGATTTATAACTTTTCACACTTCCTTTTTCACTGTGTTCTTTTTTCATGGTTACTGAAAAGTTAAGAGTTTAGTTATATGTAAGTGCAATAGATTTTCTTAGACTCTTTTTTCCTTATTTGGTGGAATTAGCTCACTTCTTTTAGTTAAATTCAATTTGGCTGTGAGA
Source organism: Anoura caudifer (assembly GCA_004027475.1). NCBI lineage: Eukaryota > Metazoa > Chordata > Mammalia > Chiroptera > Phyllostomidae > Anoura > Anoura caudifer. The sequence goes on from PVKU01005472.1 coordinate 61,067, forward strand.
AGCAAAGATCCAAAAAGTATTAAAACAAAAAGTAACCAAATTCCCTTATATGGAAACCAGGACGTGGCAGTTCAGGCTGATGTGACAGTTTCTCCATATCACCAGAGATCCAGGCTCTTTCCATCTTTCTGCTCTGATGCTCTTAGTCCAAGACTTCCAGTCACTGCATGGTTGGTAAATGAATGGTAAAGCTCAAGGTGGCCTGCGTTCCAGAATGAAGGGAGTAGAAGGGTGGAAAGTAAAAGGCATATTTAAGCTAAGCCAGTCCCCATTTTTTATAGTTGTTTCCCAGAAATTTTATCCAGAAAATTTCATTCCTATTCCATTTGAAAGATCTTAAGGAAATAAATTCAGGGGAGCCTGGGAAGTGTAGTCCAACACATTGACACACTAATTCTAGAACCTATTAGGAAGATATAAGAGGAGAAGGATTGTGGGACATGCAGCTGGAATACCTACCTTGTCACCCTTCAGTCCTTGAGTCACATTCTTTATCCCGACTCTTCTGATTTTACATTTGTACTTTCTTTTTATTTTCTTCCTGCTTTTGAAGCAGGTAACATCTAAAAAAATAAATTTACTGAACAATAGTACTAATAGCTCAAATGTGATGAAGAACTGTGCTAAATATATTACTTAAATGTTTTCATCACTTCAGAAGCATGATGAGGTGGGTTCTATCTTTATCTTCATTTTGCCACTGAATACATTGATATATGAGCATTTAAATAACTTGCGGAGGTCACCCAGCTAATGCATAAGAAATATGGGTTTCTAAGTCATATTTTTGGCCGATATGCTCATCTGTTTATTAGTTTATATATTCTCCTGTCCTACATACAGATGAGTTGATCTGTATTCCCTTACATCCTTAACTGGGAAAGATTTTTTTTCCCATGATTGCTGAGCCAAAGTAGAACTTTTCAACATTTCTTTCACCTTTCTTTTACATTTCTCTGTACTTGTATCTTTATTTCATGTCAAAAAATAGCCCTGGGTATCTGGGGATAGCCTGAATTGGATGTACTGTAATGTCATTTAACATATTGGGATTGATGCCTGTGAACCCATCACCTTATAATTAGTGTTCAATATCTGACCTCCCAGCGTATTGGAAACTCTCTGAGAGCAGTGATGGCATGTGTATTTGTTACACTTTGGGTTGCAGCTATTAGTACAAGCTAACATTTATTTCACCCCTTCAATCATTTAATACAATTTCATTTCCCACCTCTTAGGTTCCCAGCACTGCCCTGGGGGCTGGTGTTATAGCACTGAACGAAGTCTCTGTCCTCGTGGAGCTTATTGTCTGCTGTGAGGGTGGGTAACAGGTGGGCTAAGGGAAAAAAAAATAGAAAGATGTGTAATATTTCACAGGGTTATAATAATGAGAAAATGAAGAGAGGAAGTGCTAGGATGGAAAATGGGAGAGATGGCTAAGTTTCCTCATTGTGCAGGTGATATTTGATGGAAGACCACAAGGACATGAAGGAGCAAGCCATGTGGATATCTGAGAAGAACATTCCCTGAAAAGGGAGCACTAAGTGCAGAGGCCCCATGGGGATAGTATGCAAGGGTACACATTCAATTACACATACAAAGGCTAATGTCAAGGACACACTCATACATCTGGGTTAGAAGTGTAGACCTTTGAAGTATAAAGAAGAAATCCAGTTGTGAGCTTATTTTTCTAACCCAGGTCTTCACATAGATTTCAAATCTTATCTTCAAAATAATGTAAATGGTGCAAAAGCTAAGAAGCAAATGGAAAGCAACTAAAGCCTGTGAATCTAACTTTTTCAGTCTCATGTCCTCAGATGATTGCCTTCCTCACTAGGACAATCCTCTTTGGCAATCAAGGGCAATGTGTCCTACTAATTTTGGCAAAACAGATGAGAATCATCATGTTGGGGACTTTACATAAAGTCATATCTTAATAAATACTTTTTAAAAACCTTCCAAGTAAGGTAGTTCCTTCTCTCTTTTACAGATGGCTACAGGGAGATTGTTCCAGTTCCCAAAAAAGTACTAGCCAGCAACATATTACAATTTCAAAGGTCTGATAGCTTGAAAATTAAATGTCCTCAAAATTAAGAGTGTTATATAGAATAATTTTCAGAAAAAGTAATTTAAGACACAAAATATAGAAATTTCTTTTTTTTGTTATATTTTTGAAGTTATTGGTAGCCAAATAAGAGGAAAAGCAAAAAGAAGGAAAAATATAGATAGTATGAAAATATGGAATACCCTAAAGAAATACACAAAAAAGTCATGAAGAACATGAAGGTGGTGGGGTTTATAATGGACTTATCAAAATCTATGCCTAGAGTTGAATATGATATGATGAAGTTACCATTGTATTAAATTACACATTGATTCATCTACCTATCATTTAGTACATATCTATTGAGTACCTGCTATGTATTAGGCAGCATTCTAAGAGGAAGAGATGCACAGCACATAAAAACAAGCAGGGTTCCTGCTTTCATGGAGCATGAGTTTTAGGAACATAACTAAGTCATGATATTGTTAGGTATCTGTTTTGTATTAAAAAAACAAAGTGAGTGGATAAAAATTGATGAATAGTATTGTTTCTCCTCCTCCTCCCCCTTTCTTTTCTTCTTCTCCTTCACCTTCTCCTCCTCCTCCTCCTCCTTCTTCCTCTTCTTCTTCTAGCATAGCCAGAATACACTTTTCTGAAGAAATGATCTTTGAACAGAGACTTGAGTAAATATAAGGGTAAAGTGTGGTAATCAGAAAAATACTTGTCATGCAAAGAGAACAGCAAATTACAAGGTCTCAAGGCAGGGCCATGGTAGTCATAGTGTGTGTGTTTGGAAAGGCTGAAGTCCAACTAATCAACTCTTTCTTTAACATCAAAATTCTCTAGAGAAAAATTAGGTGGAAATTGCAATTCATGGGGGAATAAATCAGTTAAGGCCTATAATATTCTGCTGTAGTTATAACTCCAGATTATGGTAAGACCACAAAGTTTAATTTTACTGCCATTTATAAAGTTTTGTTTCTCTGTAAATATATTTTTACAATTTTTATTAAATACCTGTTTCCCAGGTGGTTTTGTTAATTTGCAATTTTTTTAAATTCTGTATTTAGATAGTACAGTAATTAAACATGCATTCAGCTCTCAAGAGTTTCAATCAAAAGAATGAAAGATTATGTTTGAATAGTTAAGAAACTCCACCCGGAGGCAGAACGTTTGACTGCCATAGGAAAGAAAGATGATGTGAATCATCCAAATAAGGATGGTATCAGTATAAACCCCAGTGATACCAAAGTCTTCCTGGAAGAGGAATGATTTAAACTTTTGTGTATTGGGTCTACTTTCCAAACTTTGTTTCCGTAATTATAACACAGTTTTCAATAAATTTTCCAGGTATGTTTGTTGGTACATAGATGAGTGAGTACTTTTTAGAAATTGATTTTAATGGGGGGGGGGACTATAGCAAATTCTACATGGCAAATATGAAATTTACAATTTCTTAATTTTACTTGCTTACTAAGTCACAATGTACAACCTTCTAGAAAAATATAGAAATAAAATTTCACACAATCATTTTGTTTTCTTTGTGTTACCTGAAACTTCTAAAGCATAGCTTGTAACAAAAGATGTCAAAGTATAGTGTGAATGTATATAGTGAATAAAATGAATGAGAGCCTTTTTGTATTTTCAAATCAGAGGAGAGTCAGAAAACAAAACCATTTTATTTATCAGTTGTACATAAAATAATACACAACCATTGAAGATAAATTTAAAATACTCAGATATCTAAAGAAGTAGCATTGCCCCTTACTGGTGTCGAGAAACAATTGCTAACATTGTTGAGTTAATGATCCTACTTACTTCTTTAGGCTATTTGCATGTGTGACATCTTTTCTAGTAGGAGTGAAAAAACTTCTGAAGACATATGTTAAGTAGATGTCTAAAGGAAGAACAGTTTAGACATATAATGATTTTTCTTTTATTTAGCTTTAATTTCCTAGGTTCATTGTAAACACAGACACTTGTTTTGACAATTGCCCAGGAGACTATATTTCCTTCAGGTTAAATGCAGAGTTGTTGAAATTCAAACATAAGCTCATTCAGTGAAGCCTCTTATAATTGGCAGAAATGCTGACTTACCTAAACATTTGCCCTGGCAAAATAAATTTGAACAGGCAGCCAAGTCGCAAAACTGCTAATTGTTCTTACTTGGCTACGTATCTTGTTTGGCATTTGGTCTTTCACTATGCCACATACACACATACATATGTACATATGTACATATATGTATGTGTGTATGTGGCATAGTGATATATATATACACACACACATATATATGGTCAATCTCATGTTCTTCCAATATTTAAACTTTAGCTGTCTGAAGTATTCAAAAGTGTAATTCACAAGTAAAATATTTAATGTTTCAGTTATTTGAAGTATAAATTGTAATGAAAGATATCAAAGAACAAGGATATATATGTGTGTGTATGTATATACATACATACACACACATATACATAGTCTGTTGATGACTAAAATATGTTATTTGTTACATACTCATTCAATCAACTAATATTTCTGGAATGCAAGTGATAGCCTCAAACACAGGACTTTTGAGATATGGTTCCTGTCCTAAAGAAATGGTTCTCATCCAGGTACGACTATTCCCCACCACCATCCAAACATTTGATAATATCTGGATACATATTTGGCTGTCATGTCTGGTGGGGGGTGAGTGCTACTAATATCTAGTGGTTAAGGGTCAGTGGTGCTGCTCCATATCCTGGAATGCACAGGACAGGCTGCTCAGCAATTACCTAGTTCAATATATCAATTTCGCTGAGGTTGAGAAACCCTGTCTTAAAATATTTCTCAGTGTTAGTGTGGGAGGCAGGCATGCTATTATATCAATGGAATTAAGATAATAAGTACCAAATATAACTATGTATGGTAGATATACAAAGTATGTCTACTTTCCCAGAAAAAATTCTGAGATATCTGAGGAAGTGATGTTGAGCTGGACACGGGGAGAGAGGGCAAGAAGAAAACATTTCAGAGAATGGCAACAGCTTGAGCAAAGACATAGAAACATCACACTTCAATGGCTCTATAAGCTTAACTAAGCTGGAGTTCAAAGTGAGTGATGTGGAGCCCTGTGAAGAATCAATCTGGAGCAGTAGTCAAAGACTCAATTATTAAGATTCAGTTTTGTAACTTTGGGCTCTATGCTGTGGTCAGAAGAAATCCATTGGAAAGATCCATGAGATCATAGAGTATGATATAGTTATTATTTTTTTAATGAAATACTCTGGCAGCCAACACTGGAACACAACAAAAATGGTTAGGCGTAGATGTCAATTTGGCCAATAATTGTGTAGTGCAAATTGAAAATCCTGAAAGGCTTGTCTGTCTCACTAAGAGTGGGTTTTGATGGTAGCTACTGGGTAATGGCAATCCCAAAGAGGCTGAACAGATGGAATTAGCCACTTTACTGGACGTTGGGGTCAGATATTAAATACAAATTTTTGAAAATTACTTACATGAAATATTGGAAGTAAATTAGTCTGTTCAAGGAAAACATTAGAAGAGAAGATAGATACTCTGAAAATCCTAATTTTTAATTGTCAAGCAGAGAAAAAGAGATTAGCTTTTTAGATGTTAGAATATGTAGTCAGAGACATAGTGGAGAAAAAGGTGACATGAAGAGATGGAAAGAGGGTAAGGGGCATTCTGGTTGGTATTTGAAATGAAGGTGCTACAAAAGAAATTTCATTTTTACCGCAAATCAATGAAATTATTAAAGAATTACTTTTAAAACACAGCAGTACCTCAGTATGTGTCAGCTTTAGAACTCGTCAAACCTGGTTGGTACTCGTCACATTTCATAAGAAAAAAATGTTTCAGCACTGGGTGCTTGCTCACCACTTGTCACACTTGCTAGAACTTGCATGAGTCACAATGCCACCCCGCAAGAGAAAATGCTTCATCAATCATCGGGTGCTCACCACTCATTGGAACAAATTAATGATGAGTACTGGGATACCGTTGTACTTATCTAGAGTAATCAATAACCAAGGAAGGGGACTGGGATTCCAGAATGAAGAAAACAACTTCAGGTAAGATCAATAATCAGAGGCTCCAAATCTCACAGAGTTACCAGAACTGGGAAACAGACCTCCAGTGCTGAATCTGACATTTCAGTGCCTCCGGAGGGGAGACCAGGCCACTGGCTCTGTACACGAGGAGGCTGGATGTGTACTATCCGTGTAATGCTGTCCTGCTCTATGCTAGAAAGTAGGACTAGGAAAACTCTGACCACTAGTCTTTAGGGAAAATGAGTCATTTTTGAGAAATTGGCAATATAAAACAGCTCTGAGCAAATTTGTGCATTCCAAATGTGTATTACTTATGTGGTGTGGGAATGGCAGGTTGAGAAATTAATGAAAATTCTAATATAAACTCAGTGAAGCTGGTGACAGCAATGAAGATGCGGGTGTGATATGACACTCTATGGGTGTGGCTGTGAATTTGGAATTTCAAAATACCTCTCTTATTAGTCAGCTCAGGCTGCCATATCAGAATACCACAGACTAAGTGGCTTAAACAACAGAAATTTATTCTCTTACAGTTTTGGAGGTTGGAAGTTAAAGACCTATGTGCTGTTGTAGTTGCTTTACTGGTGAGGTGTTACTTTCTAGCTCACAGGTGGTCACTTTCTTGCTGTGTCCTCACATGGTCTGTCCTCTGTGCACAAATACTCTCCTTGTGTCTCTCCCTCTTCTTTTATGTACATTAATCCCATTAGATTAAGGATTAAACTTTATATCATTTAAATTAATTACCTCTTTAAAAATCTGTGTCCAAATAGTCACATCGAGAGTTAGGGCTTCACCATATCCATTGTGAGGAGATAATTCTGTCCATTCACGACCTCTACGATGATGACTTGAGTAAAACATTCAAATCACCTATGGAAACTCATCATAAGGGAGAATCAGAAAATGCGACAAGTAGGAGAATTCACACCCCATAATCAGAGATAGTGGAACCATCCGGAGGAGACATTAAAATGTATGTGCTTAAGAGTTTATACTGAAAAAAATAGCTTAAAAGATAAACAGCGACTACAGACATCAGATTCCGAGACGGATCCCAAATCTTAAGCTGTGGGGCCTATGAGCTGTGTGATTTGGAGATTGTGAAAGAATACGTTGGTAAAGATGTAGATAAGTTTATGTACACATTAGTAACTTGGACATAAATCTGATAAATTCAATTAGATATGTAGTGTATGTGTAAAGATCTGAAGGAAATAAAATATACTACAGAAAACATACAAGAGAAATTTTAGAAAAAGGAGGATAGAAAGAAATGAAAGTTCCACTGGCTCAGAATTTTCCTGAAATGAAAAAAGCATATCCATCTTCAGAATGATTGAGTATACCACATCTTTGACAGGATGATTAAAAACAAGTCTACACCTAGATATTTTGCAGTGAAACTTCAAAACTCACTGAAACAAAAAAAAAAACCTAAACACAATCAAAGATTAAATATTTATTACAATCCAAGGAATACAAATTGGAATTAGATGTCTGTCATGATGGAGACACAAAGCCCAATGGAAAGATACTTTTAGAGATTGCATGAAAAATAATTTAGAATCCTACACTTAGCCCAATGAGAATTAATAAGGGAATCTAAATTTTAAAAGTGCTCATAAAATATACTGTGAGAATTAGCAATTTACAAACTCTCACAAAAAAGAGAGTGAAACCAGTTAAGAAGAAATCAAACTCCTTCCACCAAATAAAGGTGATATGGTGAATAAATACTTTAATAAACATGTCAGTAAATATAAGTGAATTTTGACTATAAAAATAACTCAGATGATAGACAGGTAGATATATAAGTAGATAACATTTTGCTAATTCACTTGGTAATTTAAGACCAAGTATTTTACAAGGAAAATAAGTAAGACACATAGATGTAGTGTAGTAGAGGGAGAAGTTTAGTGTGAATATACTCTAAAGCCCTATTTTATTTGGGAGGACCTAGACATATTGATTACCTATAAACTCTTAATCATATATAGATGTATACATATACACATATGAATACATGTATATGTACGTATGTTTAGAAATTATGAGTGAGCACCAACAGAACAACAAATGACTATGCAATATCCAGACAGAGAAAAGGAAAGGAGGGAGGAATAAACAAGACTATTGATCTAATGGTAGAATAAATATTTGTATGTAAAGGATAGAGACCTGCTAGAGGATAATGGTTTCCTCTGGGAGGGAAAGGGAGTAAAAGCAGGGGGAATTGCAAAGTGGACTTCACCTCTTTTTTTTTATATTTAGTTCTGAAAAATAAATTAGTTCAATAAAGTAAAATGTTAACATTTGTTAAGTCTGTGGACAGGCAAGATTTATTTATTGTAACCATTTGGTATATTTCCATCTGAAATAATTATATTAACAAGTTAAAAAATGTGCATTGGTGTCTACTAAAACTGCTTTTTTATCCAGTCCCTCTTACTTCTATGTAACATGAGTAAAGTTATTCAATTTCTTAAGCAAGTTTTACTTGCTTAAATTTTAAATATGTGCAATACTACAATATTCTCTACCTTCCACTTTTTTTTTAAACTTTGTAAAGTGTAGGGCTCAGTACTTGGAGAAAATATGTGACCAATGCCTGGTAACTGCTGGAAATAAATAGGCAATAGCAGCATGAAATTAAAGAAACGGGAAGAAAGTTTTTAAAAAGGGAAAGGTCTCATATTTTTCACATGCAGCAAAATGTTCAAGTTACTGATATTGACTGTTAGATTTAAATCTGCTTGCAATTTTCCTGAGCAGTTTGGGGAGACTTGTGAGAGCAGAATAATTTGGGCTTGAGTTGAAGAGGTAAGAGGACAGATAAGAAAATGTTTGCAGTATATTAATGGAAACAAGGAGGCAAGGGGAAAAAATCACCTGTTTATTTATAGAAGCAAGAGAGAAAACAGGAGTTTTAAAAATGGGAGACGACAAATGTGAACTATTTTAAGTAGTTTAGTTGTGGAGGAAAATAGGTCAGTGACTACAGCTAGCTGGGGTGTGTGTGCGTGTGTGTGTTTGTAAAGATTTGGCATGTTAACAGACTGAAAGGAGATGTCCAGTAGAAAGGCAGGCAGTGAGAACATAGAAACAAAGGTAGCTGTCTGATGGATCAAGGTCCTAGAAGAGATGGGCGGGGTTGGAATCAAGAACACAGATGAAAAGAGTTGGCCTTAAGCAAGAGAATCACTTGTTCTGAGATTAGACAGAAGCAGAATGTGTTGTCAGTGATAAGTGTCTGCCTGTGAGGGTGGGCATTGAGGGAGTTTAGGACTGTTAGCTTCAAATTTGTCTGTGAAAGATCTGCGGCAAAGTCCTCCAGAGAGAAAGCATGTGTGATTTTTTGTTGTTGGCGGTGGTATGTTTCTCCCCGATCAAGAACAAGGGCTCAGACATTGACCTACTCCGTGAGGGGTGTTTCCTCTGATGGGAAAAATGAGTTCAAGCCCAACTCTCCTTCTCTAAAGAAGGGTGTTTTTGTATGTAAACACTCACTGCTGAGACTTCAAATCACCATACCTTTTCAGAAAGTCATGAAAGGTCCACAGAGGGAAATAATGTGTGAGAGTTACTGGCTAAGCCTTTTGGGAAATAAACAGGAACCAAGACTCCACATTTCCATGTCCTCTACAAAAACAGCTTTCCAAAAATAGATTCCTACAGTCACAGTTGAATGTCATGTTTCTATTATTGTGATGACATGAAATCATTAAACCACTGCCAGTAGTAAAAGCAGTCCTGTCTGGTTATAGAACTGCTCCATGGCATTCAAAGAGAATTGCATTTTAAATCACACGTGGAGAGCAGCGTCTTCCTGAGGGGCATGGCGCGGACTGAGATTGGGCTCCCACAGTAATTTATTCAGGGTCCTCCTTTGCTATTGCTGCCCTATTCAAGTCCGTAGTTCTGAACTCTTGTGTCTCGTGGGCTGGAGGGCACGGACCCAGGTCATAGGAAGGTTTCACAGTTTTTCTGAGTCATCTCCTAGATTTTTATGTTTCCCAAATTTAAAGTAACTGAAAAAATATTAAAAGGATTTAATATCAAGACTCAATTCCCCTTCTAAATCTCTCAAGGTTCTTTGTCTAGACTTGTGTTTATATCACATATATCATGTAACCAAGATGATGACTTCCTACGGTATGTCGGGCATGTTATCTCAGTGAATCCTCACAGAGCCCAGCGAGGTAGATATTATGGCTGTGGACCAATGAGCACTGACATTGCAAGAATAAACTCAATCTTTCCAAGATCAATTCAGACTCAGATTCATGTCTGAATAAAAAGGAAATTGAGATTTAATTAATTTCATTTAAGTTGAATTGAATATCTCTTATAAGTTGTTAACCTATTCAAAAATGCACAAGAAAGTTTTATCTTCCTCAGGCATTTACGTATCATCACTGCCCTGGACATGGCACGTACCTTTTCCATGGCATCTCAGTCTGTTAAATTAATTAGTTTAGTACATTTGAGTCCTCATTCTCTTTTATATAATGAGCTTCTTAAGAGTAATAAGAATGTTGAGCAAACCAGGACAAAAATGCCAGGAAAGTTATACAATGAGACTCACGAAAGAGCATTATGTTGGAGGCAGTCACAGTGGTAGACATTTATGCTCTCCCATATCTCATCGTTTTGGGGGGCTGCACACAGCAATGGTTACACTGGATTCCAGGAGGATTTTAAGAAATACATTAGGAAAGTGATTGCTCCTTCCTGGCATCATTAACACCTGGAATCCAACAACAATGTGTGTGACATAGTCTCAGCTCCAAGTCCTGTTCTGCCAACTTGGACATCCATAGTTGAGGGAACACACAAGCCTCTTTTCTGACAGGATCTGTGTGCTGGCCTGTAAGCCTTAGAGTTGCAGCTCTTTGACTTACTTGAATATGGCTGAATCCGCTACCTTAGTATTGTACCAGAATTGATTGGTTAAACATTTTTCAGTATCTGACTTCCACATGATCAGCAGGAGGCTAGCTCCTTCTTTGGGGGACTGGCATGGAGGGGATGAGTCTGGGGTAAGCCAAATCTTACTCCTCATCCTGGTCTGATTTGTGTTTTTATATCATCGTGGTGCTTAGTATAGTGTATTACAATATTTAACTGAAGGAAACAATGCATGGATGAATGAATGAATGAATGAATGAATGGTTTATAGACAAACAGTGCATTCAGTTGAACTAATTTTTTTCTCACAGTGCCTCTCCATTCTGATCCTTCTTAATAAGGGCAAAGAGATAGCACTAATTAGAAGTCTGCTTCCCAGCCGAAGTCTAGCTCTCTTCTCCATGATAAATCCATCTTCTCTTTGATCTGAAACTCAGACTCACTCAGTCATCAAATAACCCCTATCACATCAACAATGGAGTCACAGACTATAGAATAAGGACTCTCTATGTCTCTTGATAAAAGCCCTCAAGTTTATTTTTAGTTCCTTTTGAAATGTGATAAAATCTTTCTTATTACTACTAAAAATCCCCTGGAATTAAATCTTAAATTTTAACAATAGCTAGCAATTTTAAATGTTCACAATATACAGGTACTGGGACAAACACTTAACACAGATTATCTCTTTAATCTTCACAGAAACCAATGAAGTGTTTACTGCCATTATCCCTATTTGATGGAGAGGATATTGAGGCTCACGGAGAATTAATAACTTGTCCAAGATCATCTAATGTCAAGTAATCAAGAGTGAATGACCTGAAAGCGTGCACATCAGCTGGGACCAGCCTTTTATTGAGGGGAAGACTTACAGAGACAGAACAATAGCAGGTAAGCAATTTTCTTAATGCCAGGAGCACAGAAAATTGGCGAGCCAGATATTAGACTTGGGAGGAGCCCCATGCTTGAGCTGTGGGGCTAATAAGCTGCATGGTTAGGGGAACATCAGGCCTTCCTCTAGGATGGCTTGGAGATGAGGTGAAAACTTTGCGGTTACAGTCCTGTGATGTAGCTGAATTGTAGCATCCAGTCCTGATCTTTGACCTTGGCGTTTATAACTGAGACCTCACCAGTCCATGCCTAGATGTGATGAGAGTCCAGGACCCAAGCTTTGTTTTTACAGTGGTATGTTGTTGGAGATTCTTGACCATTAGCTGTATTCTGTCTCATCAGCATTCTGTCAAGATGTCTGCCTTAAGAATGCAGTTGTGGCCAGTTTCCCTATCTCTGGGTTTTCATTTTCAAATAATCCTGTTTTTTGAGGGATGGAGAAGTAGCATCTGTCTCTGAGGATCTAGCCTACTGGGTATCCAGGTTAGGCAAATTAATCCTTGCCTATTGCCTAGCCATTAAGTGGTCAAACCTTTATTTATGTACTGCCGTCTCATGCCAGAATCTTCCCAGTCTTAAATTATTTGCAGTGATAACTTGATATAACTATCTGTATGTGCATTTTAAATAACATTTATAGTCTCTAGTACCTACTTTTTCTGTCATACAATATTGTCTGTGTTCCTAGTTGACCATTTGAAACACTTATGTACTATTCAGCTATTTCTAGTTCATATAACTCACCATTTTGATTCTCTGCTTCATTAACCACCTAAAGAAGATATGTTGTTAACCATGGAATTGATAGGCTTATTCACTGGGTGTGTGTTTGGGGATAAACAATGCAGAAACTCTAAGAGATAGGGTTCTTTAGAAGAAATAGTAAGTTCAAATTAAGAGTTTATAACTTCTGTGCTGTGCACACATGTATTTAGGAGATCAAGACTCTCTAGTTGTCTCAATGAAAACCTGCGTCACATCACACAAAAAACGTGTATACGTGGACTACACAGTGCTTATTATGTCTTACTGAAATTGGACTTCCTCGAACCCTCCAGTCCTTCTTGATATGTCCTCAACTCTTTGAATGTCCTGGCTTCCTGTACGTGTTTCTGTTTTTGTTTTTTTAACTGGGGCTAGCTCAATTCTGGCAATTGTAGCCAATGAGGAAACACTCGAGTGCACCTCTAAAACTTCAAGTAGCCCTGGCTATCCCGATGCAGCGCAGTTTGGAAGGACCAGAATGAGGAAAACACCTGATGTTTTCCTCTGTCAACATTTCCAGTCCGATGTCGTAGGTGGAATATTAAGCCCCAGCACGTGGTAGTTCTGCTAGGCAGCAGTACCATGGCGAATAAATAGAAACTCCTTTAGACCATGAAAAATGTAGCCATTCTAAAGACACCTGCCCCTTTATGTCAAAATACACATAAATGCCTAACTGGATTTAAAGATTTCTTGAGTATTCGTTGAAGGCAGTCTTCTGATTTTGACTTCGTAAACTGGCTTCGGTGTTCTTTTTTATTCTTTTCCTGGCCCTCAGTCCATTTGACTTCCTTCCCACTGACCCACTCTCTGACTTTCGTTGGATAATTTGAAAATACTGACCTTACAGATGCCAAGAGTGAAAGGATCTTCACCTTCTCTGAACTCCAAATAGCAACTGTCTTTTCTCATTCCCAGAGGGATTTCTGTAATCTTGTTATAAGTATTTCTGCTGTACTATAATGTCCACAGACAAAAAAATAATGAGCAAAGCTTCTCATTAACTACATTTTAATGGACTTTGTTGAAGTCAGCTCACCCCAGTCTCAAAGTGAAAACAATAATAAAGTCCTTGACTCAATAAATGAAATAAGCATATAAAAGTTAAGATGATATTTGGTCAAAATAATATAATAAAAACCATGTAGAATCTATCATTGTAGTTTAAGCTTTTCAAATCTAATGGCTCTTTTGAATAAAAAGCTAAAGGACTCCCACTTTATAAAGTAGACGTATACACAGAATAAAATCTATAAGAAAAGTTTGAAGATAATTTTAGAATGTGTGTGTAATATATACAGATACCTGTAGAGACTTCACATTCAAATCCCTGAATTAACTCCATTTATTACTTGCAATTAGGGCATCACAAGACTGTACTGTCGAGTGACTGGGTTACAGGTGTGTCCAGACCATTATCCATTGTCATCTTTGTGGCAGCAAGGTAGGGTCAAAGGTAGCCAAAGCTTTGGAGTTTTTCTTGTCCTATTGTGAGAAAACACAACAATTTTCCCCATAAGTCATACAAATATGATTTCCTATATTATTCTTAATGTGAAATAATTTGAACACATTGCCAAAGAATTGTTCATTTACTCTTTCAGAAGATATTTATAGAATACCTCTTCTTAAGCATTAACTAGTGTTATTGGATATGGGTGAGGAATAAAGGTGACTAAAGTTTGTTATCTGACCTTGAGGAAATCATAGCCTATAAGGGGAGATAGATGCCCAGATAACTAAGTACACTACCGTATGCCATCTGTGTCAACCTAAATGTGGGGGTCAGCCTAATTTTATTTGGAATGAGAAACAGGGTGAGAACGCATACCACAGGAGTGATGTTTAACGGACTTTGAAGTTTAAGTGGAGTTCACTAGGATGAGTATAGGTTGTAGTATTGTTTTCCTGATAACAGTTTTTCTGTTACAACATCTTTAATGGTTACATACTATTCCATGGTGTGCATATAACAAAAAATAATTTAACCGAGCTTTTATTTTTGGTCATTAAACTAGTTCCATTTTTGTTTGGCAACTAGAGACAGCATTGACATAAATATTCTTATAGCTCAATCACAGTATTCTTAGAATGCAGCTCTAGACGTGAAATTACCGGTTCAGAGGATCAGCATATTTTAAGGATTAAATATATTTTTCAAGCTGGCATTTTTAAAGAGTAGGCCTTTGAGGTCAGACAAACTTGAGTTCGAAATGTCAACATTCCTTTTGTTGGTTATTTGACTTTAGGCAAGATGCGGAACCTCCATTACTCTTAGTGTCTTCCTTTTTTAGAAAGTGAGGACCGTGACACATACCTTAAAATGCTGCTGTAAAAACTGTAGTTGAGGTTAATAAATACTTATTAGATCTCCCTTATACTTTTGACAATAGGTGCCAGTTGTCAAAACCCTGGCACTAAACTAAACCCTGGCATAAGCTAAACCCTGGCATTAAAATTGAATTGAAGCGTTCTAAATATTTTGGTTGTCATTAATTAATTTCTAACAGGAACTGTGCATTGTTTAAATAACTGCGTGGTATAGGCAGACTTAGCTTATCAAATGGCTCAAATTTCAAAAAATATGACTCATTATTCATATACATAACCTAAAATTGCTGGACTGTGGTGAAAAATTTGCTCTGAATAGGAATGTTCTAGTATTTAATGAAGAGACAGAAATCTGGAATAAAAATATTATTCTTCCACTTACTACCAATGTCATTCAATCTTGCAGACCTTGGTCATATCATCTGAAAAAGGAGCATGAGGTTACATTTTCTTTCTGCTCCAATCAATCAAATGAATAATATAAATTTAAAAAGATAAATAGATAGCTGAGAGATGTCTAAATCATTATTTTGATATAAACTATTATTATTGGTCTTTAAATCTACCATGAATCTTTTTACTTATTGAAAAATGTGAGGCGTCATGCCAAATTTACACTTCTCTCATGCTACTCAATGCATTATGAGTTTTTCATAGTATATTTATGTATAGGGCGTTGACTTGAAAGATCGGGATTTATTTTTGAGCTCCTGTCAGCACTCCATAATTACCATTGCCCAGAAGAGAAATGCTATTTTGCCTCCTGCGTCATCAACACAACTGTCAGCAAATAAGGAAGCCATCGTCTTTCCCATTATCACTGCTAATGCATGAAGCAGAAAAGAACAGCTGGGTGTTTACACACTGAGGTATTAGAAGAACTGGCACTTACTAAAAATCTGTTTTAAATTTCTACCTACTTCTTTTTTGCTTTAAGAATATATTTAAAGAAAAATGTCATTTTTATCCCAAAGCATATATTCAAACTTCTAATTCAGTACTTCTATTGATCCCAGAGTCATTTATCTCAATGTCATTTTTCTTCCTTCACATAAAAATGCAAAGTTAGTGTTGACTACTTAGTGGCTATATTACTTATCCACCTTTACTACTCTATTTGCTCTGTGTCCTATATTCCCTCAGGTGCTTCGTTTCCAGTCTGGTCTCCAGTTTTGCGTAATCTTACAATGGCAATGGGTAGAAATAATCTTTTAAAATGAAGAGTTGCAACGGCTCAATCTTGCTGCAGTAAAAGGGCCATGCTTTAGTTTACACATTTACTCTTTAAGAAAGTAAAAAATCTGTAGCCTGTCCCTGGCTGGTGTGGCTCAGTGGATTGAGTGACCACCTGTGATCCAAACGGTCACTGATTTGACTTCCAGTCAGGGCACATGCCTGGGCTGTGGTTGGGGTGTGCGAGAGGCAACGATGGAAGTTTGCCCTGCACATCGATGTTTCTTTCTGTCTCTTTCTCCCGCCTGTCCCCTCTTTCTAAAAATAAATAAATAAAATCTTTTTTTTTTTAAAGTTGTAGCCTACATAGTTACGGTGTGCCAAAATTAGATAGTATAAGGTAACATTGTTACATAGGTTTGCTGGTTGTTTTTTTAAATTATTATTCACATGGTGGGACTGTGAAATAGGGCAGCCGCTTCGTAAATCAGCTTGACAGTTTCTCAAAATATCAGTATAGAGTTACCATGTGATCCTGAAATTCTGCTGGTAGGTAGATACCCAAGAAAATTGAACATATATCTACACACACACAAAAAAAAAAAACTCATGCAGGATTATTTATAGCAGCATTATTCTTAACAGCCCCAAAGTAAAAACAGTGCATGCACATCTTATCAACTGCTAATGGATAAATGAAATATGTTACATCAATACATGGAAAATTGTTTGGTCACTAAAAAAGGAGCAAAGCACTGATAAGTGCTACAACACAGGTAGGCAGACTGTGACAACATGATGGACAGTAAAAGTAGCTAAACACAAATGGCCACATATTAAATTATTCCACTTATAGGAAGAGTCCAAAGCAGGAAAATGCACAGAAACCAAAAGTTGGTTACTAGTTTCTAGGAGTGGGCGGTGAGAGAAAATGAGGAATATTTTTTAATAGGTATGGGATTTTATTGAAGTGATGAAATGTTCTAAAATTAGTTATCAGTGATCATTGCACAACTTTTAAAATATACTATAAAACCACTGACTTATGTACTTTAAAGGGTGAATTTTGGGTATGTGATTTTTACCTCAATCAAACTTTTCTATAAAAAGTAAGGTAAACTATGCATTAATAAAGAATAGAAATTGGGAAAGATGAAAATAAAGGGGGAATTATGACTAAATAATTTATCATCATAAGTTTTTCATGTTAAACATTCTTTAGGAATACTTCTATTTTTAATGACTTCAGGGAATATTTTAATTAAATGAATAGTTTAAGCATTTCTTTATTTCAAATATAGGTGATTGCCAATTATTCACCTGTATGAGATATATAATTATACAGTTTGACAACTAGCGGAGATATTTGTGGTCACTGACCCATTCTTGATGTAGAGGTTCATTTTCTAGGACCTAAGACCTGAATGTTACTCTAGGAATGAACTACAAACTGGCAGCCTGGTGATGCTAAAGGTTGTTGTCCTCTGCCCTGGGTCCCTGCAGCCTTTATAACTCCTTGCAGTAGACCCCTAGAGTAACAGATCCAACTATGATTGAAGATGTCATTCATCTACTCCTCATTGGGAGGAAAGTGTGGATGTCCAGTTTTTCTTGTTGCAAACAGGTTTCAAGGCTTCTCCTAGCTAACTGTGGCAGGCAGGCAAGTCACAGACTTGTAGACCACTAACTCTGACAGCCCAGGATGGTGAACTGGAAAACAGGTTAGTCTGAAAGCTTCATGTGTCTTTTTCCTAATGCAAGATTTAGTACACTTAAGGATATTATAATGAGACAAAATCAAATTTATAGCAGAAAGAACAAATGAGAATAACAAATGGAGGTCAAAATGTGCTTTCACAATTCTATATTGCACCAGTTAGATCTACAGTGAAGGGACTTAATGTGAGTTGATGTGTGATTGCTCCAGTTTAAAAAGAATGCAATTCAATTTGCGTCTGGTTTCATTAAGGCTGTTGGGATAGCACTTGAGTAATTCAAAGAGAAGTGACATGTAAAGGGTACTGAGAGTGTATACAGAAGTGTATATTTATCCTGCACTTGGCTGTTACAATATGCATGGGTCTATTAACTATCCACCATGCTAAACCTGTTATGATTTCATCTTATACAACTGAGATCTAGCAACTTTGCCACTCTATAAAGTAATGTGATCACTCCAAATCAGAAGCACTAAAACTGTTTGCCATGTGACACATTCCCTGTGTGGTGGAAAGATGAAGGACTAGACTTGGACCTACAATCCTGTGATCTGCTGGTTAGTGATGGATGCTTAAACAAAATTAAAATGTGTGTGCTGGCACTTTCTCTGTCAGAATGTTGCTCTTTAGCCTCACAGCTGTTTATGAAAGAAATATGTTTTTATGAGAAAGGTCCCAGTTGGGGATTAATGCCCAGTCCCTACATAATTTTACATAAAATAATAGCCATGATCAATGGACTTGATATGTTACCAAGTTATTTTATGGAGCAATTCACCTGTATCCTGTCATAATCCTATGGAATATTTATATTATATAGTTTACAAAATATGGAAATTGAGAATCAGAGTGGTTTTAACTTTAATAACCAATGTGTAGAAACAAGAATTGAAAAAGAAAGAATACCAGCCCTGACTGGTGTGACTCAATGGACTGAGTGAGGGCCTGTGAATCAAAGGGCTGTGGGTTGATTCCCACTTGGGGAACATGCCTGGGTTACAGGCCAGGTCCCTAGTAGGGGGCACGTGAGAGGCAACCACACATTGATGCTTCTCTCCCTCTCTTTCTCCTTCCCTTCCCCGCTCTCTAAAAATAAATCAATAAAATCTTAAATAAGAAAGAACACCAAATAACATTTATAAAGCCCCTATTCTGGAACTATTTGAGAAGGTTCTAGAGTTAACACTTTCAATTCTCCAGAAATCATATGAAGTAGACTTTATTATCCTTACTCACACACAGAGAAGAAAGTTAAAGGTCCCAGGTCATAAGTGTAGTTAGTTCTTAGCTGATTTTCATTTCAGTACAGTAGATTTTAGAGCTTACAATTTTACTTTAGACTACATATTTTAAACATAATCAGGACATTGGAATGATATTAGGCTTTAGCTTTTGTTATGAAAATGGAATCACCACTGTCTTTTAGCGCTTGATTAATTTCTTAATACTGTATTCAACCTCACATTTTATTTGATCCACGTATACATTCAAAAGGCTACAATTCCCTCTTTGGTCAGGGCAAAGGGAAAGCTCAAGATCAAAGATAATCTTGATTAGAAAAGATTGTGGAAAGAAAGCCTGTGCTGTCTTCAAATGTTCAATGTTGTTCCTAGACAGGACCAGTTGTAACCCTCCCTGACTTCCCCCAAACACACTTTGGTCACACCATAACTTAGAGTAAAGAATCAGGAAGATAAAGATGACTTGGCTTCCTGGTAACTACAAAGATATACGGTCTCCACAACACCCGCTAGGGGATGACAGGGAGGTGAGCACACAGTCTGGTTCTTATTTATTGTGGAGCAGTAAATAGTGTTATAAGCCTCATTACTACAGTTCCATCCCCAGTCCTTTCTAAATGCTGTTCCTTCCTATTGTTTAACATGTATATAAATGATAGGCCGTGAGACTCAGTTTCTTTCCAGAGCATTGGAAGCTCTTTCTCTTTTGGATTGACTTCATTCTGAGGCTGCCTTCCCTAAGGGCGGAGAAACAAATGCCAACAGCTCCTAGACCTGGAGCCTTTCTACTCACATTCAGGTACTGCACATTTTTACCAGGTGGCAGCCCGCACAACCGCAGTGAGCAAAAGATGTATTAGTTTGTTAGGGCTGCCATAAGAAATTGTCACAGGCTAGGAGGCTTAAACAACAGAAACATGTTCTCAGTTTTGCAAAGCCTTATTTATCTAAATTTTACATGTCAAAGTGGTGGGACTTGGGACCATCAGAGGACAGAGGGAAGTAGCCGCAGAACCTAAAACTGGTGGTTAAGGTCTCACTACAAACACTGGGGAAGCTGTGAGCAAAGTTCTAGGTCGTCAAGGTGATATTGAGCTTTAAAAGGATGCTGCTAGGGCCCTGCCAGACAATGAAGGAAGCCCTCTTTGTGCCTACTCCAGTTCTGTTGGAATATTAGAGGTTTTGTGATTAATTTTAAGACTCTGCAAGCCCCACATGTTGGAAATTTTCAGGACACCAAACAAATGCGTTTTGAGTTGAGGTTCCCTCTGAGAAACAGCTTTCTTGAAAACACTGAGCAGTTCATTTTGGCATTTCAGTCCATCTTCTGCATGTGTATTAGAAAAAAGCAGACTGGTAGAAATATTGACTCTGAGAGTTGAGAATGGTTAAAAGATACATCTTTTGTTCATCTTCTTTTAGAGATGTTCCTTTATTCTCTTTTCAAGTGCGTGGGAAGCCCTGGCATTCCAATCTTTAGCGTTTTGACGAAAGTGCCATAAAAAGCTTTTCTATGTTTTGTGTAGATTCTTCCCTTAATTGGAGGTTTGAAGGGGGTTAATGATGGCTATTTTCCTGGGTTTGTTTAAAATGTGGCTCTTGGTGTAGAATCGCTGGCTAACTAAGTAGGTTTATTCTGAAATTGCTTAGTGGTTAAGCTCATGGGTTCAGAGCTAACCTTCCTGGTTTGAAATTTTGCCTTTGACATTTACTAGTTTAACTTCTCTAACATTCTGATTACTCATTTGCAAAACAAGTATAATAATAGAATGTGCTTCGTAGAATCACTGTGAAAATTCAGTTGACTAATGCCTAAAAACACTTAGAACCCACAGCAAGCATCACTAAGTGTTAGGGTTCCTGAAGCTTATCTGAAGGCTCCTTCACCAAATCCACTTAGAGAGGCACCCTTTTGAAGTCCACAAGAAAGAAAACTCACCTCTAAGCCACCAGTCTGGGTTTGAGTCCTGATTTTCAGTTAGAAGATGAGTAATTTTAGACAATGATCACTAGTAGCCATTGTTAACTCAAGTCCAGAGTAGTGAAGACATAAGGTCTCCTCTGTCCTTTCGGTGTAATTAAATGAGATAAACTTGCACTCATCTGCTGCTATCTGTGTTTAAGCCACTGTTACCTGTTGCCTTCAGGATGAAGGTAGCTTTGCAATTGGTCTCACAGCTTCCATCTTGACACAGTTACAACCCATTCCCTATGCAACTGTCTAAATCATTTAAAATATAAACTGAATGATGACAATTCTTGTTTAATATGTTTATTGATTTTCATTATTTTTGGAATAAATGTCAATCTTACAACCCTGGTCTGCCTGGCCCTGCACAATCAATTTATGCCTAAGTCTCCAAGCTTATCTCAAACACTACCTACTCCCTTGTTCACTATGGACCAGTCACACTTGTTATTTTTATGTTTCTGGAGGCTCTTTCCTACCTCAGGGCCTCTGCATGTTTATACTGAAAAAAAAAAAAAAATCTTGTGATCCATAAAGTATTGGTGATCCTTTTCAAGCACTACATCTCTACTCAAAGGTGTCTCCTCACAAAGACCTTTTCTTACCATGTGAAGTAGGCAGCCCTTCAAGGTGATTGTATTATATCTCATCTCCTTTGTGTATGTCATCATACTTAATAATTGCCTTGTTATTTACTTGTTTACTTATCATATGGTCTTTTTCTTCCCTGACACTTGCAGACCAACTCATCTAAATTGGTCATTCTCCTATTCCACAGTACCTGGCACGTACTAAGTTCAATGAATACCATTGGAAGGAAGGGAAAAAAAAGGATAAAAATCAAGAATGATAGCATATAAAAGTGTTCAATATATTTAGCACTATTAAAGAAAAATCGTGTTGTACACCTTAAATATATATGTTTGTCAATCATATTGCATTAAATCTGGAAAACCAAAAGAAAAAGAAAAAAAGTCAAGACAAAAGTTCAATACTGAACAGGAAAGTTTTACTGACAAATAGATAATGCCATTCAGCACAGCCCTGACTCTGGAAGCAAGCTTTTGGGATGGAAAACAGTATTTCATTTAAAGCCATGAGTCTGAGAACTCTGTCTTTCCAGGAACAAATCAATGTCTCTTTCCAAGGGGTGTTGCTTCGAAGGACATCTCTAGACTTGTCCATTAGGTAAGTGCTGGGCTGGCTGGAGGTTGTCCACAGTGTAAGGATGCAGGCACCACCCTGCTTCTGCCACAATCCTGCTACACGCAGAAACTAAATGTTTTAGGCAGGATGTGGTGCCCAGGCAGGTCTTTACTGGTTGTAGTCGGCTTGCTGGCCTAGTAGGATTTGGCTGGGCCATCTTTGCTTTATACCTTCTATCATTCCCTCTATTACTGAGCAGCAAAATGTCTATGTGAACCATCTTCATCTCGTGTGCTCTGCACCATGGCACTTCTATTTCTAGAAGGCCAGGACAGTACTTTTTGCTCCAAATCTGTTCTTGAAGACTCTTGTCTCACTGAAATTGCTTTTCCTGTCTCTACCAGCTGGACACTAAAAAACATTATTGCAAGAGGACCTATTTTAGTTTTGCCATCCATCATCTGGAGCAAAAATATGCATGGGGCTGTTTCAGAGAGAGAAAGAAAGAGAGAAAGGGAAGGGGGAAGAAAACATATCTGGTGAAGTGTCTCCTATTTCTCATAAACATCACCTGTCAGTGACTTCTCCAAAAGACCTCCTCCCAAAGACTGTCTTGAAGGACAGGCGTTTGGGGCTCTGAAGGTTGTGTGTACAGATATATTCTCAGCATCACTGATACTCATATTCAACTTTGATTGCTTACCTAATTCCATGTGTCATTCTAAGAGCTTCTCATATATTAGTCTACCATGGTGTCAAAAAGTGACCCATGAAGTTGTAGGAATGAGATGTTAACCTGATAATCTGACTTCAAATGACTTATTTTTAACCGTTATAATCAATTCCCCTTCATGGCTGTAGTTTTGTTGTTTGCCTGTTTCTGTGAGTATGCAGGATACAGGGATTCTCACACTTACCAAAATAAATTTGTAATTTTATTTTAAAAATATTCATCATATAAAACCAATGGCTTCCAAAAAATGCTTCCTGTTTGCTTCAAAGCAAAATTTTAGGCTTGTAATTATAATTCTACATCTAAGGCTATCCAGTGTTTGAATCCTGGTTACCAAAGCAACTGCCTTTTCCTCAGCATCTTACATGGGATTTGCAAAATGAAATGGTTTACACTGAAAATGTTCTAGATTTTTTTTGTGGGGCTCTCAAGTAGATGTGCATCTCAGAATGAAGTCTATGTAGTCACCCCTTTTGTCTATCCAAGTTTCTATCTGCACCCTGTTTTTAGGAAGGAAGGAAGAAAGGAAGATGAAACAGTGCCCATTGGCTGAGTTTAAGGACTCCCTGAAGAAATAAATTCTTCTATAATGTGTTCAGTTATAAGGTGCTGATAAAAGATCAGTTTCCAAAGCAAGAGATTCCAAAGATTTTAGATCAAAATATTATGACATCATACTCCTTTGATACATTGTCTATATGTGCATATATGTATGTATTGTGAGCCTCTGAGAGGTATAGATAAGTAGTTGTTTTGGGGAAAATTGTTGTTATAACAAAGAGTCTCCATTTCAAAGTCCCAAATATTTAAGTAGAAGCTCCAGAAAATAACCCTGGGACAAAAGCATTTCTGTCTCAACTCTGCTGCTTACAAGCTGAAGGACATTAAGTGAGTCACTAGACCTCATTTGAAGATTATTAAGAAAATGTAAAGAAAGTGATTTTAGTGTCATGCCTGATAGAGGACACTTAGTAAGTGAAAGTTAATGCAAGGAGATTGTTATACAAAAAATGCAGCAATCCTTAGTTTCAGGCTCAGGGTTAAACTTGGGACAGAGCAGCAGAATTAACTCCCCAATTAACTGGTGTGCCGATACTAATGCCACATGGATGGACAGCACAGAGACGGTGGGGAAATCTAGTCATTCTTTGCAATCCCCCACACTGTCACTTTGCACCAAACAGAAAATAGTTGAGTCCGTGTCACGAGAAGACCACTTTGGACAAGCCAATCCCATCTTTAAACTTAGCATTTGGGGACTTTTCATCAGCCTGTTCATGCTGACTTGATCAGATTAGTTAGGAGGTGGGAAGGCCATGAAGTATTGGACACTACTGTCCCTTCAGGGAAGAGTTGGTGTGTCCAAGAGGAGGACATACATAAACACATTCTAGAGGTAGCCCAAGATGCTAGGGTGCCAAGAATGGGTCAAGGAAGTTTTCATGAGGATAGTATATCAAAGGTAACTTTTCCCTACTTTTGTCTGAAAGCGTTACACCTCAAATTTTGTTAGAATTTGGCGGGGTGGGTGGCTTGTGTATGTGTAGATGGAGCAGCCAAAAGCATCCTGGGTGCTTGAAGAAACTGAATTTAAAACCAAAACAGCAACTGCACAAAGGCAAGCAAACCCAACATGGTTCATGTTTGTATAAAATGCTTTTGAATAATTAACAACTTTCAAGTAAACTTGCCAGTACTAAAATCCTTCAAAAAAAGAAAACACCCTGCTTTCTGTTTTATGAGATATTTATCAATTTTTTAAAGTGGAAAAATATTAGTTAGGATACCAAGGAAAAGGCTTCGGGTCTTGGAAGTTGTAAATAGGTAAATGTTTGGTGGGGGTGGGAAGAGACAATTTCTACATCAGGGGAAAAAAACAATTTAGATACCATTTTCAAAACTATGGCTTAGCATTTTATTCTTGAAGTCTGTTCTAAAAGATGATTTTTCCCATGGAATAAATACGTCCTTTCATCCCAGGAAGTAAAATTAGAACCAAGAGGAACAAAGGTTTTGAAAACCTGGTGGAATGGATATTTCCCTCGTGACCTGAAGGGTTAAGCCTGGAGCTGCCACTAGGTGTCACGTTGGGATCACTTTTGGGAACACAGGCTCCCTAACTGGTTCTAAGCAAGAGGCACCTTCTTGGTTAACTTCCATCCACTACTGTTCAGTTTCTTTAAATAGAGACTTTTACTCTGTATGTGTCAAATTTTCGGAGTCTTTTGATTTGTCTTACAGGTATTTACAACCATTTAAACTTTTCACCCCACAACACAGGCCTAGCAGAAGGTAGATGTGGAAAAAGGAAAGTTTGATTTAATGGCACCACATTGTAGGGAGAGAGAGGTCTCTCTTCGTCCTGTACCCCCATAATCTCCCCTGGTTTCCCCATTCTGGGACAGCTGAAATTAACATGCAGTCTGCCAAATCAGAACTCTGACAAGAATGCAATTGATTGCCACTCAAGATGAGTTCCATATATGGAAATTCTGGAGCTTGCCCTGATTTTCTTTATCCCTGCACCTCCTCCTCCTCCAATCCCTAGCCCCTTCCCTGTGTGACCTTCCTAACTGAGTTCCCCAGCATTCTTCTCCGTGGGTCAGTTGGCTAACTTAGAAAGATTTTTATTTTAAGTAAAATGATCCAAATTGGAGTGCTAATCATGGCTAACTCCAGAAAGACTGTGATTTGAAAGATGACACTTTAAGAGGGTGGTGTTTTGACCGTAAAGAATGACACTTCAGCACACTTGAAACAGATGGTGGTAAAGGAAAAGGGATGATGAGAAATCAAGGGGATGGCAATTTCTCATTTCTCAAAATATTTTACAAGGCTACCTCTTCTGCTATAGGTAAAGCAAGCCCTGTCTCTGGGTAGGCAGAGATGTTTAATAATTATTGTAACTTTTGTTTATTTCAGAATTAGTTAGGTTAATCCTACCCGAATAAAATAAAATAAGACAAGAAAATATGCAAAAACAGACAGAAAATAAACAAACAGAAAACAAACAAACAACCTGTTCCTGGAAGAGAAATAATCTCTGATAGAATGAATGAAAGAACAAATGAAAGCAAAGTCCTAAGAAAAATGCAAAACCTGATAAAATCCCAGATACTCAGGTGTAATAAAGCAGCACAAGTTGCTAGGATTTGGAAACTTGTAGAAAGCTTCATCATACTATAAGTGGAATGTCTTTTCACTCCCTGGGAGTTTTCTGTCTTTTAACACATTTCAGAATAATTCATTCATACCTTCCTTCCTTCAACATTATTTAGAGTCCTACAGATTATCACCATTATTCTAGGAATTAAAGATATAACAACCAACAAGATCAGGATTCACAGCATCCCTACCTTCATGAAGCTTACATTCAAATAGACAAAGCAAACATCATAGATTTGAAAAAAAATAACTTATTTTAAAAATGAGAAGTCTATGAAGAGAGAGCAGGATTAAACACTGGAGAGTCACAAGAGACAACGTGGCTTTTATACAACCTTTTGTAGAGTTGAATAGGACAATGAAACAAGCAAGAAATTTTAGGCTCACTGGCTGTATAACCTTGAGCAGTTCACAGACAATTGGTTTACTCTTCTTTCAAATGGGAATGATGCTGAGGGTTGAGGGGTGCATGTCTTTTATCTGAGCACTCTGGGAAGGACTGTGAGAAAGTGAGTTGGTAGCCAAGATCTGAATTCTGAGGAACCGAGACCACAAGATCTGTGAAAATGCTTTGCAGAGCGAACACCCAACAAGTATAAAATGCTTGCCCCTGGAATTATCTTGGTTGGTTCTAGGAATCACAGAGAAGTCATGGTGGCTGGAGTTTCATAAGCAAATAGTGGAGAGGGGGTAAGATGAGTTCTCTGGGATATTATAAAAAATTATATAATATGCTCCAACTGAAAATTTCTAGCATAGATTGCAGCCAGAACACATGTTCAACAAACCTACCTAGAAAGTTCCTACTCTACCTGCAATAAAATTCAAACTTCTTACATTAGCCTACAAAATCCTATTCATTTTTACATCCTAAGGTAAAGTCTTGCCCATGGAAGTACCCAGAAATGTTTTGTTAAAATAGTTTGCAAACCTATTCAGAAGAGGAATCATGTTATATACACTTCGCTAGTTGCCATAAATCCTTTCCCAGACTCCTCTGTTCTTGTTCGTAGAACCTACCTCCCACTACAATGATTGAAATAACCAGCTCTTTAGTCAGCTACCTGACTCCCTTGCTGCTGCTACACCTTGGCAGATAACGCAGTTCTGGCTAATGAGGAAAGCAAGAATATAGAAGAAAGCTTTTATTTCCTAATAAGGTGGCACGCTACAAACTTGCCCATCCCTTCCCATTTTTGATCGTGGTAGTGTGAAGATGAGCTGCTTTGAGCAGTTGCACTTATTTTTTTGATTATTAAGGGAGAAACCATCAAAATATGAGGGCAGTGAAAATATGGAAAAATTCTAGATCTATGAAGACATAATTTAACCGTTGGATAAACTTGGGAATGACCATCTCTTGACCTACTGTTTTGAAAATTACTAAGTGTCTTACTGTTCAAACCTTTTTTTTTTTTGAGAATTTTTGTACTTTTACAGAATATATGATAGCTGATACAAGTGTGTTTTATTTTGCTATGTAGTTAGTGTAATGCAAAGTTAAAAAAAAAACAACACTTAATAAATATTGGTTGAAAAAACATATCAAGACTTAGTTCTTCTATAAGTAAAGGATCTTAGAATGATGAATATATTTTATGTCCAGAAATCAGGTAGCAGCTAAGGCACATTGAGTAGAAGAATAGTATAAATTTAATAATTCAAACATTCATTACCAAAATTGTTCACTGTCATTTCATTATTTTCCATGTAAATTTTCATAAGCAGGCTATATGTTTTAAGTTAGTGTGTATTTTAAATACCATTCAACATTTTTCCCCAATAGAAAGTTTTGATCCCTTTCTTTCTCAGTTGGAAACAAAAAAGAATGGCCTTGAGCTGAAGAGGATGGTGATGATAACAATAGCAGAAGTAGTGGCGGAGATGGCGGTGAATTTACTCTTGTTAATATCGACTCTCATTTTCGAGCACTCACAATATACCAGGCATTGTGATGAGGCCTTTACTTGTCATATGTCACTGTTTTTCCATGAAATAGGTATCGTTATCCCAATCCTGACCAAAACTAAGATCTAGAATGACCATGTGAATTTCTTATTTTGGTTGTTTGATGGGAATAAATCTTGGGAGAAGTCACTTGGAAAAGCCAGGAGAAAAATGAGTATCTGAAATGATTGAGAAGAATTCACCACCTACTAGGGCAAATGGTACAGCAGAAAGTGTCTATTGCTGATAAAAAGAAATTTCATCTACATCTGGAAAAAAATTCTATGTATATCTCACCAGTAAGGAGTTTAGAGGGCACCCTACATAGTTTCCTTAGAACAGGTCCTGATCAATGTTTATGAATATTTCTGAGAATAACAGTATACCTGCAAATCCTTTAGAGAACTGAACACAATGTGTAGGACAAACACATAGATATTCCTTTCTTATTATTTTCCAGACATTATTATTATTTTTTTTTAGAATGGTACCAGCTGGGTTTCACAGACCAATAAAATGATAAGCCTATCTCTCCAAATGTCAGGATCTATCTCAGGCATTTCTTAGAAATAGAAAGATCCGAATCTGGGCTTTATCTGCTGCTAAAGGGCTTATTTTCTAAAATAGTGTTGTCTTTTATTGTATCCGTGAAGACTACTGGTGTGTACAGAGTTCTGTAGATGAATCCACTGCCAAACAACAACAAAAATATTACTTTCCTGTAGTTGTATTACTTGAAGTTAAGGATAACTTAACTTGTTTGCTCTGTCAGCAAAATGGTACTTCTGTGCATAGAACCTCCTTGATTAAGATAAGTAGTTCGTTTTCTTATTCTTGAAGTTCAGGCTAGGGAAATAACAGAAGGGATTTTAGGCTGAGGAATAAAAGACTTTAATGTGCATCTTCCTTTTAATCCCTTGTATTGACTTAAGAAAATAAACTTCTTTCTTCTTTCCATCAGACACTTAAATTCCTACCTGCAGAAAACAGGATAGAAGTGGATAAAAACTGTTACCATTGAATGACTAATTTCATCTTGTCATTAAATGGATTGTCATTCCCTGGCGAGGCTGAGTTACAATTTTGAAGGAAATCTTCAGATATGTCAGACAATCACGAGAAGATGTGCAGTCCCATGGATCCATGCACCCATCCACTCACACACCCACCCACCCAGCTATCTGCCTATTCCTCCTTACATTTATTTATACATTCATTCACTCACTATAGAACCAACCAAAACTGAGACCTTCTAGTAAGTGCTGGGTAATTATTGGTGAACACATATTGATTTCCCCTCTATTTAACAACATGCTCTTAACCTTCCTATGCCCCCACTACAGCCTAGCAATGGAGTTTGATGAACTCAACTTGAAAATTGAAAATTGACCCTGTATGAATTTATGATATAGGTGCTTACCATCACACTACTATTCTGTTGATGAGTATCTTTGGATAAGACATTTAATGTTTTTATTTCTCATCTAGAAAATGAAAGAGTTGTCTGGTTCACTTAGTTTCTAACAAATGCTTTTTTTATTTCATTTATATATATGTATTTTTTTAATGCTGTTCTTTCTGTCTTTTTTCAAAAGTTAGATGGTAGCTAAAGGTGTATATATTTCTTTGAATAAAATATTCCAGATCATCAAGGGACATGTACAATACATGTCACCTGAGGGAGACATGCTTTAAAACCTTCATGTGGGCTTCAGGTTGAGGTGCTGGTACACTGAGTAGTACATTTTGAAAGTATTCAAGTTGGCATTTGCAATTATCATAGAGTTCATATAGAACAAATGCAACAGATGTTACTTTGAAAGCTCAGGAAAAAAAGGTTGGTTTAAATGAGAAAATCAGGACACCTAGGATAACTCAAATAAAAAAATTGAGTAAATCTGTGACAGAAGAGTAAGTATATACAGATACATAATTCCCTAATATCCATGAAAAGAAACTTAGTATTCTGTTGGCACATTTTATGGATAAGTAACAGAGAAGAGGTTGGTGGCATGAGTTTGAGAAAAGACAATAATCTTCCTCATCTTTATGTCCTCAAATTCCATCTAAATGCTGATGTTTACCTGAAATTCTTATCACCACAAAAATATCTTGGAACCACTTACACTAAAGAAAGTATTTGTGTCTGACATTAATTTGTTATAGTATTAGTTTCTATTGGTGTTATTTTACTCCTTCAATGAGATATTTTGCCCTCTTAATAGAAAAAGTGTTTTCATTCATCTTATTTCTACTGCTGCACCCAGGATAATGCTTTGTATATAGTAGATAATTAGTAAAAAATTGATTAGCTGTTCTAGGTAGACTGTTGCCAGAATTACAGCCTCCACAACATATTACTTATGATAATTATTATAAATTATTTATCAATAATCTTTCCATGTATATCATTTGATCACCATGGATACATTATTCAAATAACATTTTTAGCGGACAGCTTGAGGTGTATATTTCATATCTGTATTTAAATGGGATTTCATGGGAACTTTATTTTCTAAAATTTGCCTTTCTTTCTATGCTTCTTCTGTTATCTGTTTACATTTTTTTATGCTTTAACCTAGGATAGAACCTTTACATAGTAAAAGCTTATTATTAGAGAGCTGAAAGAAGCATCTGAGATCATCCCTCTGGAACAGATGATTAACTGCTCATCAAAGGCATGCGTTTCTTTTCCATAGTACAGATTGTTGGTGGAAATGGCTGCTCTGCTCAGAACTATTTTTCAGCCTTTCTTCAAACTTGTAGGCCATGCACCTCATTCCCACTAACAGAATTTGAGCAGAACTGATAGGTATCACACCTTGATTGAAATGATTAAGAAGTGTGAGGACTTCCACTTCCTCTTTTCTCTTCTGAAACCCTGAGAGTTGGCAGAAATACAGAATAATAGGAATTTTATAACTGAGCCATGTGTAAAACTTTAACCACCAGATTCCCTAACCATCAATTAGGTGAACAAAAGATAAACTTCTTATTTTGGTAAGCTGTTGAGAGTCTTGGGAATCTTCTGTTACAGAGGCAAGCTTTATCTTTATCTAGTTTAAGGACTTATGAGAAGGTTAGGAAACTGAGCCTTGGAGATGTTAGCCGGTTTAAGTAAGTCACAAGATGCTGGAAAAACTAAGATTAGAATTTAGAACTGCTGGGATCGCTCATTCTAAGGGCCTCCAATAAGCAAAGAAAGAAACAGATGAGAGAAAAATTTTAAAAGAGGTCAAAGATTGCAAGAAGGCTTAAAACCTATCTCACCAACAAATTTTTATTTAGAGGGAGTCCTTGGACAAAGTGAAGGTGAGGCTCTTTTCCCTTCTCTTCCTCATCAAAGGGAGTGAGTCCTCTGTTGGCTAAGTTAGGTTGGGTGAAGAGGACTAGCGTGGCATCTACTATACGCGATACATTACCTACTCTGATTCTGCACGTACTCTAACTTAAAGAAAGATACAAGGAAGCTCAAAGAGATTTGCTGATTTTTAAAAAGCCTTGTTTGTCTCACACTTTTAGACAGCTTGCTTACCTCGTGGTCTATCCAAAACCTCCTTTCATCCAATACATGCAATTTCTCTTTCTGATGTTTTCTGATAATTCTGCATCTGACTTCTCAGCCTATGCATACCTCTGTCACCATGCTGTTGGTAAGATTTGGGTGCTAATTGTGGGCAGAAATATTTTCAACCAGAGAAGTTTCCTGTTTCAAAGACAGAAAGGCATCTATGAACCTTCTGACTGGACTTTTTCCCAATGTATCGGGAGTCTCTGAAACATGCTCTGTGTGACAGCCGTAAAGAGAATGAGCATTCTGTACAGTTACTAGTTCTGATCTTTTGAATGGCTCCATCTATGTAGACTAATTAAGGGTGACTTTTTCAATGGCTAGATTATGATTACTTATTGGTTTATGTTTTGTCAAGACAGCACTTGTGAAAAGACCATGCCAAGTTCTGACAAGATCGGTTTAGATAGTGTTTACAATGGCGAGCAGTTTGCAAAGGACGTGTCCATGCAATATGATTTGTTTTGTTAAACTAAAGTCAAAAAAAATTGGTGGAGGACTGGTACCTGGGGGGTAAAGTTGGGAGAGGAGAGATGGCAGGGCCTGAAAGTAAAAACAGAAGAGCAAAAGAAAAACTAGGTCTGAAATATATCTTTGCTCACTTCACAGTAGTATGATGGGGAACATATCTAACCAAGTGAAGCATTGGTTATTGTTTTGTGTGTTTTTCTTAATGTACTCCTTTAGTGACCTCTGAAAAATCAGCATCCCTGACTGCAGAGGTGTGATTAGCCCCTTGTCTTCCACAGGCATTAGGCTCAGCACGTTTGATAAACCTGCCATTACAGCAAAAGGCATATTTCACCTTTGTATTGCTTATCTGTTGTTGCATAGCAACGTTACTGGAAATGTAGTAACTCAAAACCACGCACATTTATTACGCATATTTTTTGTGAGTTAAGAGTTCAGAATGTTTTAACCGGATCCTCTGCTTCAGCTCTATCTTATGAGGCTGCTGTAAAGGTATTGGTTGGGGTTGTGGTCTCATTATGTGACTTGACCGAAGGAGGGCCCAGGTTCAAACCCACATGGTTGTTGGCACCACTCGGGACTTTGTGGGCTGTGGGACAGAGGGCTTCAGAAATTTGCTGGCTATGGATCTGAAAGCAGCCCTTAATCTTTGTCACATGAGTCTCCTTAAAGCCAGCAACGGAGGGTGTCTCCTAGTTAGATTGCCATGATAATCTCATGTCATACGGTTATGTACACTCTGTTACCTTTGTTTGCTCTATTCTATGGGTTAGAAACAAGTCACAGGTTTTGCACACATTCAAGAGGATTACATAGGACCTGAAAAAGAGAAGACGAAGATAATGGAATTCAATTCATTGTAATCATAATCATATAATCTCAATACGTCCTTGATGAAAGTATGTCCCAACAGGTACAGAGAGATAAACTAATGAACCAAATGCCATCCATTGGACTAACAATAACACCAGGACAAGAATCCAGGGCTTCTTAGGATGTTTTAAGCCACTTTTTCTCTTTTTAAAATTTATTTGGTAATAACACTTCAAAAAGTGTTTGGAATAAGAGGTGCTCATGTTTTCATTCAATAAATATGTATTGAATGTCTACTATGTGGCAGACACTATTCCAGCCCTGTTGATAAAGCAATAAAAAAGACAAGTCCCTGATCTCCTAGAGCTTACATGAAAGTGGAAGAAGAGAACAATGAATCAATAAAACATATTAATGTGTATTAACGTCAGGTGCTGTGAAGGTGAGCAAATCAAGGTAAAGGGTGAAAGGGTCACAGGGTAGTGTTATTTCAGATGGATGTCCATGGAAGTCTACTGATAAATTGATTTTGAAGTAAAGATGTGACTGATGTGAATGAAGCCCTGTGTCTCTATCTGGGGTCCAAGGGGAAAAGTACTGAAAAGGATCCGGGCTAGATACGGATACAGTTACAGATATCAACCAGATTTTACCTCTCTTAGAGTTGGATACGCCATTGGGTTCACCATCTTCCTCTGATATAGGAGTTAAATGTAGTTTCCTAGGTTAGACAGCAAGAAGATGCTCCAGTGTGTCTGGACTTGTGTCCAAAATCAAGTTCTGCGCCCCCGACAAGGGATTACTCCTTTTAAGCTGCAGAGCCTTTTTTTTTCCCCAAATATATTTTATGGGTCAATAAATAAAATGGATAAAAGTGGAGCTTCCGTGCTAGATACAGAGGCAGGCGGCAGATGTCCAGGACTCATCTTGTCTACTACCCATTCCAAATCTCCCTGGCTTGAATGCAGCAGCCCCTTCAGGTTCAAACGACAAAGCTCAGCTTATAAAAACCACCCTGCCAGACCTCCTCTGGGTCCACCCACTCATTAGCATGGCCAAATGTCTTTGCTGTGAGTTCTTTATAAGGCTCACTTATTCACAATTTGACAGGGCCACTACAACATTTGGCTGTCATGATAGGAATTGGTGTTCTCTTTTCTTTTCTCTCCCATTTCGGGATGGTCGATAGGCTGAAAGACAGTTGGATTTAGTGGAATTGGCAGTAGGGTGGA
The DNA here is from genome assembly GCA_004027475.1 of Anoura caudifer. Taxonomy (NCBI): domain Eukaryota; kingdom Metazoa; phylum Chordata; class Mammalia; order Chiroptera; family Phyllostomidae; genus Anoura; species Anoura caudifer. Next base: position 95,237 of record PVKU01005472.1, read on the forward strand.
AAGGACTGTGTTCCCTCAGACAAAGAGACTTCTGCTGCAATTGTCTCAGGCCAGTAAAAGAGCAGGGAAAGTTCCTTTTAGCATAAATAAAGTAGGAAATCCACAAGAGACTCTTGGCACTCAATGTAGATTATCTTCCACTCAATATAAATTATAGAAAATTTCAGTAAACTGTAGATCTGGGAAACTTTGGTTTAGCTATGTCTACTCTAATTTTAAATAAAAATAATGTGTGGGACCAAATGCAAACTAATATTCTTGAAATGAATAAAGCACTATTAAGGTAAATTTCTACAGACTGCAGAAGAAAAATATTTTGCCCTTAAGGAAAACAATAGCTGGGGAAAAAAAAAAAAGAATCTAGGGAGGGGTGAAGACAGATTACCACAGTCAATTATTAATACGGATGAGCCAAGGCCAGCTGATGCTATCACACTTCATCATTCAAAGTCTCATTATTGGAATACACAACAGTGTGTTACTGCAGCAGTACTTTCCTTACTGTGGCAAGAGGCGTTAATTTCTAAGGAGCTGGACAAGTGACAGTGAGCTTCCGAAGGGGCTCGGTGCTCAATGATTGAATTGTAATTATTCTGAAAGGGCTTTCATCATCATTACCCAACATTCTGCAGATGCAGCATGTTTGAAAATAAACCAAGGCCCAGCTAGCATCACATCGTTTCAGATTTAAACACTGAGCCTCTGGCTTGCTGATGTATTTTTGTGTGTGAGAGTATAGGCGAACACAAATGTACTCATTCAAGCATACATCATTTTAAAGTTGTTTAGCCAATTCATCTGCATTTGTGAAGACTAGGAAATTTATGTGAACGATTCTCAGACCATGATGAATGCAAGGGTGGAAAACATTCATTCATTCCTTGTTTCATTCATTCCTGCAATCTTCATATGTTAAACATCGAGCACTGTTCTCTTACAACAATAAACAGGATGAATAAAACCGTGCCCAGAAGGCAGTCTCTATACCAGAGTTTTTCCAGAGGATGTATGAATTCTTCTGTTTACACCCAAAAAGGACAAGCTAATTGTCTGTTTACTTTGCCAGTTTGCTTTAATTACAATGCTTTCAAGGCCATTAGCAGATGAAGCTGTTTACATTTCACAAGTAGGTTTGAATTTCACCTCCCTGGCCCTTCACCCCACTTCCCCTCCACATGGGGCAACCGGGTAAAAAAAAAAAAATCTCTCTCCACTTTTAGGAAAGAAAAATAAATCAAATGCTCTAGATAAATTTTCAGTAGTATATCACATCACACAGATAGTTCTAAATGTCAGTTTTTGCAAATATATGTAACATGTGTTTATGCATGCTTGTTTAACTATTTCCTGCTTTTCTGTTGTTTGTAATTGTAGGACACTGAATACAAGAACTGGTTAATTGCAATACTAGGTAAATTGCCAAGAAAGATCCAGGCGAGGCAAGCATTAAATACTGGAGCCATTCTGAGAAGGGGCACATCAGGGTGGAGAGCTGCTTTGTGAAAATTGAGAAGTGAAATGGGAGCTAGCCAGGTAGAATTGAATTCGGTTGAAGTTTGCGGGGAAAGTGTTCTCTAGGAGTTGATGTTCTAGTTACCCATTTCACCTTGACCACCACTCCCTTCTTTTATCTTCTTCTCATTCTAATTTCAGAAGATACCTGTGGCCTAGCCATTGTCTTAATTAAAATCGCTTCTTCATGGACTTCTTTCCCTTTAACCTTTCTCTCTTTAAATCTGTCTGCTGCAATCCTAATGCCGCAGCCAATTTTTAAAAGGTAAATAAGATCAAATTATTATTTCATTTGAACCTTCCCATGACACAGGAATCCAATCTACTTATGGGGGCTGGCAGTCATTGACCTGGGGCTGCACTCGGCTCTCCAAACACGATTCCTGACACCTCTCCTCCATCCATTCCAGTTGCCCTGGACTTCTCTCATTCCCATAACTCAGAAGGTCTTTTCCAAATCAGAGCCACTGTCATTGCTGGATAATGTTAAATTTAAAATGTGTGTATAATGATACTTCAGTACCTCATGGGATCAGAATTGCTAAGCACATTTTGAAATTCTTAGACAGTGGAAAATTATATCTACATTGTACACGGCAAGGAGTTTTTGAAGATGTGACAAATGACTCAGCTAACTTGCCCAACTTCTAATTAAAAAAATTTAGAGAGCCTTACAGTGTACTTTCATAATATTTTCAACCCTAATATCTGTTATTATCAATAATGTACAGATGGTGACACTTTGGTTAGAAAGATTAAGCTGCTTATCCAAGATCATGCACTTGAGGTAGTGGCGGGGTCAGAATTCAATCCATGGATTTCTGACTTGAGGATTTGGGAATTTCTCACTTGAGTCCACATTACATATTTTAGAGAAAAGTGTTAATATTTATGTGTTATGAAATTACAAAGATACTCATCTTTCTCTGTCTCTAGTAAGATTTCACCTCCAAATCTCATGATTTGGGGGCATTTTTTAGTAACATAAGATTGGATGAGTGAGAAATTCCTTTAGCAGTTCCTTTTACATAATAATTGTGATGGTTGTGAGTTGGTGGGAGGATATTCATGGAGCAGTTGGCCCCTTACTCTGTGAGATGCTATTTCTGTCTCCTTGGTCTATGAGTATCATTGCTTTAAACATTAGTTTACATTGATTTGCAACATGACTCATTAAGTGGTCATTTTATTCTGAACTACCTAAAGGAAGTGTACATCAGAAGTAAGTGTTAAACAGTTGGAGCTGTGAACTGAGATTCAAAATGATTATACCTATACTAAAATCATCATTGTAAACTGTTTTGACAAGCTTTAATAGCCACTAGAATGTTTTTTCAGGCAATAGCTCAAAGGGAAAAGAAAATTTAATTGAAAGTCTTTTCTTCTCAATACTTTATTTATTTATTTTTAGAGACAGGGAAAGGGAGGGAGAATGATAGAGAGAAAAACATCAAAGTGTGGTTGCTTCTCACACTCCCCCTACTGAGGATCTGGCAGGCCCAGGCATGTGCCCTGCCTAGGAATTGAACAAATGACCCTTTGGTTCCCAGGCCGGTGCTCAATCCACTGAGTCACGCTAGCTAGGGCTATTTTTCTTTAAAAGAAATTCATTAACATATGCTAGATGATCTAGTCTACAGACTAAATAAAAATCCAATAGAACTAAACTTGCTGTTGGACATTAGCAAAGTAGCAAAGTGATAGTGATTGGTCAGTGTTATGTATTTACCTCATTAGTGGAAGATGTTCTTGGAGGATTAGGGAAGAGGATCAGAGTAGGATAGTTTATTTGTGAGTCACAGCTCAAGCAGAACTGCTATGGGTATTAAGAATTGACTCTTTTGTTCCACTACTAATTTACTGTAATACTCTGAGGGTATTCATAAATACTGGGAATTGATTCTCAGCATTTAATTGATAAGCTCAATGTCTTCTTTTCTAACTCATTAGGTTAATATCAAGATTGCTTTCCTAAAACAGCCCAGCAGAGGTTGGAGATCTTATATGTCAGCAGTTGGTTCTTGAGTGTAGGGGAATTTCTTCTCTGAGGTCTAGTTAGTGAGACCAGTGGTAGTTTAGGGAAACAGCGTTTGCCCATTGGTGTAATTCTGTATGCATTTGGCTTTTGTTTCCTGGGAGATCTAGTTTTTTTTTTCAGAGATCACTCTTTTCAATATGCATCAGATTTCCCTTCCTCCAAACGGAGTGTTTATAAAACAAATCCCTGAAAAGTCTTGCAATGTTCATTTTTACAAGGTTGTGTGTATGTATGTGGCTGTGGGGGAGGAGGAGAGAGTGGAAATCTGAAGACTTACAGCAATGGACAATAAGAAGATATAATATCTTGCTTTGATATAGCCAAGCCAAAGAAGAAACCATTTTTAATGAAAGGGGCTAAGTTATTTCATTCCCTGAATGGGAAACAGTTTGCTCTGTAGCCGTTGGTATTTTGTAATTTATTAACGACCAACATATTTAAAAGCTCTTTCCCTCAAAGATGAGAGCTAATAACAGTCTGAAAGAGAATGCGTATTGTTGGTGGTTACCAGCTTATAAGGATTTTAAGCAGAGGACTAATGTTTTTTTTTTCCTCGTTGCCCTAAATTTATCAAACCAGAAGTGGATTATTACACCACTTTAGCACCAACTGTTATTGGACAGCCTTGATTATTGACTCTTCGCCGCAGGTATTTTCTGATAGCAAAAACTGTGTTGCAATAAGGATAATATTTAGCCCTTGACTATGGGATCTGTGTGTGGGTGGTGTTCCTGTGGAATGTGTGGAAATACAGATACAACGCTGTGAGACACCGGCTCAGCCCTTGACCGACTTTAATCATGTCATAAGTACTGGGTGGTCACCTTTAAGACTCAGTAAATGCCATAATAGATTAAGAACTGCAAGCACTTACACACATATATGTACCCACCCAAATTCAAGTTTTACTACTGATTCATTTGGAAAGGGAAAGTGGAAGCAGTTGATCTCATATCCTGATTCAATTTAAATGTGAGTTGGCCATTTTCTGCTAGAGACCTCGGCATTTGAAGTTCCTTTCTCTGAAGGAGAGGGGGAAACAGCAAGTTTACACATGATGTCTATTGAATTAAAAAAGTAGTTTGGGTTTGCATTGCTATTAAAGTTTCTGTTATCTGGGCTTCTGTCAAACTCTTCTTTCAAAAATTACCTCTTTTGACGCCAAGAATAACCTGGGTGACAAGTTGGATTATCTCCAATGGATTTAGGAACACCTGAAGTGCCATGATCTGGCCACTTCCTCCTTTTCTGGGTCTATTTTCTGCCCCCTCCTTGCTCAAACTCTCGTCTTTCAGGTTTTAGATCTCCCTACAGCATGGCCGCATGCTTCCTTTCTGCCTGGCGGATTCTTACTCAACCCTTATGTCTCCACTTTAGCGTCACATCCTTGAGGAAGCCTTTCCTAACACTGTCAACTAGGTTGTGTGTATCTTTCCTACATTGATATGCTTGTGCCACAGCTGCTTTCACTTTTCCTATATGGCCGTTAGCACAGCGTCTCAATTTAAAAATTGTTTGATGTTCATCTTTTGCATTGACTGTGATGTCCAGAAGAAAGGAAAACATGGCTGTGTTGCTACAACCACCCAGCAGTGCCAAAGGTATAGTAGATGCTCAATAAGTAATGATTCAGTAAATGAATGGATGGTGCCTGGGCCATCAACTTGATGCCACCGTTGTGACCGGAGCTCAGTTCTCTAGATTTTAGAAGTCATATTCTTTGCATTGCAGGCCACTGTTGCATCCTCGCTTCCTGGCAAGACTTCCTACCTTGGTAAGAATTCAAAATGGTTTGTGGTTGCTATCAAAAGGGATGTTAAGTGAAGCAGGAACTAAGTATGTCAGTCTTAAGTGAATCTGAGAAAAGAGGCAGATGGGAAAGGAAATCAAAATGTTAGGAAAGAGGTGTAAAACTGTTGTTGGGCGTGAACTAGATAGTTAATGAGAAGAAAAGGACAAAATTACTGAAAGTAACTAAAGTCCACTTAGCATTTCTAGATCAGGCTCTCCGATCAGAAGTATATTGTTTTGGCGGAAAGATGTATTATAAAGTATACAACGTGCCTGTTATAGCCTTAGCCAAGTCACCTGACCTCTCTGCCCTCAGTTTTTAATGTTGTAATTTGAGTGTAAGATTATACCATCTCTGAAATTTTCTCCATCTGCAAACCCTGAATTTATACATTGAGTGGTTTCGCAGCTCACAAAGGCCTAGATGTCAAGGCCGTAACCACAGGTAAGAAGAAAGAGCCTTGGGGAATTCTTATTTTCCTAAATGTGTTTTTATGATCTCTCCCATTCCTCATTCCTCATGTCCCATGATCACAAATTCACTTCTTAATTCCAGTTGGACAAATGATATCCAAATTTATCAGTACAGATCTGTGGATTACTTAGGAAGCTTGCTAAAATGCAGATCCCAGTCCCTTACTTTTGAATAATCCAATTTGGGAAGTCTGATGGGGGCCCCATGAACATCTGAACATTATGAAACTCCCTGGTGAATCTAAAACCATTATCTTATGGGTCAGCATTTAAGAAATACTGACCTTTTACTTTATATCAAAGAATATTTGAATCAGTTTAACTCTACTCTTATGGGGGTCCACAGTCAAAGTGTGTTGGATTATATCCAGGAAATATTCTAGTTTAATAGGCCAATATATTGGTTGCTACTTTTATGCATCATTGGCTCAATGGGCCTGGTTGACACTGGAAGAGTTAACATAAGACCATCTAATGCACTAAATATGAGACAGCGTGTTTTACAGAAATGCAGACTTTACACAAGGTCCCCTGGCTTATTCCCAGCTTGAGGTACATATGGCTTCTTAAGCTACTCTCATTCCCACCCTTCACATTTGGCTGTGGCAGTTGTCAAAGTGTTTTTTCTTTATTTCCTGTTATGTTACTGTTTGTTATTAAACAGTGACTGCATTTTCCCCCAGACATGACTGTATTTTAGTGGTGGGCAATGTAACTACTTATATATAATTGTTAAAGCACTTTGCAATACTTCTGGAGAAATGTGACTATAGAAATGGAAGTCATTATCGTTGAGCTTAAATTAAAATTTCTGGTTTGAGTTTGAGCGTTTGGGATGGAACCCACTTCTGATTGCAGGGAAATCAACATTTCGTATCATTAGTGAATTGACTCATCTAAATTAAGGCCCTGATTCTGAATACTGTTCATTTAAGTGTTAAAGTGTCCATCCAGAGGTGGAGGCAGGGAGGGTGGCACACATGTGCAGAGAGATGAGGAAATGGAACACTGAGTTTCATTATGTTGGCTTATGATGCCAGGTATGATCATACCAATGCCTCAGCAGGTCACTTTGGGTTATATTATTGCCCTCTCTAAGGTGCTAAAACAAATACCAAACTGGACTGCTCAAGAGTCATAAGTATGGAAAGCAAGATCTCCATTCTTTCTCAAAAGGGGCACATGTTGAACTTGTCTTTGGTTGGTCAACAAAAATACTTCCCCACAACGATAGTTTACATGTTGCTACCAGGTTAGCATCTATGATAAACACAAACTACTCTTTTACTACTACTCTCTCATGCAGCCACACCATCCCCCTTGTTATAAGTCCAATATTCCAGGCAGTGCTCCTCCCCAGGGGACTTGCTGTCTTCTCTGCCTAAAATCTCCTCCCTAGGATAAGGATGGCTCCCTTCAGCTCCTCCTTCAGTCCTGGACCAGTTGCCACTGGGGCCTCCCCTTGAATATAGTACTTAAAAGGCACTTTTATCTCCTACCTCTGGCATCTCCCAGCTCCTTCCTTCACTTGTTTAATCTTCATAGCATTTATTACTGTTAGACATGAACTTTACTTATTTATCGATTTATTATCAATTTCACCCTTAAAGCATAAGAGCAGAGATTTTGGCTTGTATTCATTCACTGCTGGTGAGTGAATTCAGTATCTAAATCCATTTCTGAGCCCTGGCTGGGTGTCTCAGTTGGCTGGAACGTCCTCCTGTACACCAGAAGGTTGCAGGTTCAATTCTTGGTGAGGGCACATACCCAGCTTTTGGGTCCATCCTTAGTAGGGTCTGTACCAGGAGGCAGCAAATCAATGTTTCTCTCTCACAGTGATATTTTTCTCTCTCTCCCTTCCACTGTCTCTGAAATCAATAAACACATTCTGAAGTGAAAATTTATAAATGAATAAATAAATAAATAAATCCATTCCTGATACTTTGTAGTCACTCCACAAGTTTGCTGAATGAATGGATGCATGACCGATGAAGCAACCAGTGGGATAAGCCAAAGTGAATGCAAAATAATCAACAGGGATTTAACATCAGAAATGAGGGGAAAGTGCCTCTTCCTTAATTGACCTTAACTTTAATTTAAATTTTAATTTAAAGATATTTATCTTTAGATGGTTCTCCTTTTTAGCTTCTTATAAAGACCTAGAAAAAGCTTCTTTTTTGTCTAAATATTATCTTGACATCAAGATATCTCCTGGCTTTTCCACAAATCTACTTCTGAAATTACCCAGACTTAAAAAAAAATTAACTGGGTAGGAAATGATATGTAATCATTTCAAAAATATTTTTTAAATGCCTACTTTGTGTGAGATTTTTGTGCAGGCTGTGAGAATGCTAGGAAATCTAGTTATGAACACCACATCCCTGCTCTTGTTCCTTGAACGTTTAGATGGGAAAGACTCATGATCAGTAAGTGGGAAAAGACCATTCCAGCATATTCTAGGAGTGCATAGAATGAGCATTTAACTTTAAAATATGGAAACGTTTCCCATACTGAGACTGGAATGGGGAGTAAGAGCTGGACAGGTTGAGAGAAGTAAAGAGGATCCCAATAGAAGGGACACATGTGGGCTGACGATTGCTATGTATTCAGAGACCAAGGAAAGAACAGAATGTGAGAGCCTCAGGTAAAAAGACAAAAAGTCAAGGTAAGAAGCTGCAGAGGTCTGGGCTTTCAGAATTTTGCTGAAGTGTTTGGATTTTATTCTACCAGCAACAAAATCTGTAATAGTCCTTAATGCATTCATCAATATTCTGCTTCTCTTTTCTTCAGCATTTGGAAAGATTGCACTTCTCCATTCCCTTTGAAGCCATGGGTGCACTGAATTGCTCTGGTCAATTAAATGTGCTTTACACCCAGGCAGAGCCATACTTATAATTCTCTGTACTGCTTAAAGGATCCAGTGATCCCTGAGGCCCCACCGAGCCTGGATCCTGGAGTGCCAATGACAAGCAGAGCACCCCTGCTGACCTACATTAGACTTGTCGTTTGCATGCAAAATAATGTTGTATTTGATTAAGCCACTGACATTTGGGAATTGTTTGTTTCTACAAAATCATTAGACACTTGGAAATGACAAAAAAATAACAGATGTTGAGTATAGTGAAATGGGTGTTTCAACAATTATTTTGGCTGCAGTAAGAAAAATATGATAGAATAAAAAAATAACAGAGGACTACAGACCATTTTTGAGGCTGCTGCAGTAATCTGAGAGAAGTTATAGGAATCACATGTATTTTATAAGTATCAGCTAAAAGAATAGTAGCTAGAAGCATGACCTCGGGCATCCATAGTGGGAATAGAGAAAAATGGGCAGGCACAGAGTATGTATGGGCAGTAAAACCAATAAAATTTGATGATTGACAACTTATAAGTATGTGAAAGATGAGAAAAACATGAATGAGATTCTCAAGTTTCTGGTTTGTATAAATCCAAGACCTCAGCATTATACAGACCATTAAAGAAAGAATATAGTCTTTGGGATAATGAGAGATAATTAGTTCAGTTTCAGACTGTTTTTGATAATTAGTTTCAATTGTCTTGAGATGACTGTCCAAAATCCAGTCTAGGTATAGATAGACAATTGCTTCATGTTGGAGCTTAAGAGATAGGTCTAAACCAAAGATAGAACTGTGAAGCATTAGGCTATAGATATAGAATGTAGTTGATAATTTAAGCCAGTGATAGATGAGATTGCCCTGGGAGTGGGTATTCTATGACAAAGATACAATTGAGCATAGTACAGAATGACCCTGTTTATTTGATAAGAAAATGCATTATGGAAGAAAACTGCCTGATCACATAATCTTGAAAAGCAAAGCAGATGACAAAACCCATGCCAAACATTTGATTCCAGAGAACCGACACAAGATTGGGGAGTCCAGAACAAGTACCCCCACTTTGATTTATTATTCTTCTTACACCAGTGCCAGTCACTTAAAGAGAAATTTTATATTCAATCTCTAGTGATAGAAAACTTAATGATCTACTGTTTTTAAGCCGTGACTTCTGCAAAGGAATGTATTTGCATCTTTATTTCATTCTGTCATTTGAGTCAGTAGTCAGGAAATAAAGTCTAGAATTTTAACTGGAGGTAGACTCTTCTTCTCACTTAATTATTTTGAAAAGACCTTAAGCAATAAGTTTATCCATAGTGCATAGCTCATACGTAAGTAACTTGACAAATTCAGCCCACAAAATTAGTTCAGTTATGATGTTGCAGTTATGAGAAGTTCAGTTGCCTGTTCATTCAGAATCATTTTTGTGTGTCTGTGTGTGCCTACCATAAGCATAGAAAAATATTCAATGTGATTTTGTCATTGTTGAGGAATAAATTATATTGATTTGATGATCAAGTATCCTGCAGTTTATAAAGTAATGGCCAATTTTCATGACAACCAATTATTTGTATGTATTTGGGCATGCAAAAATTTTGATGTCAAAGAAATGTTTATCTAAAAGTATGAATTTAAAAATTTGGATATTTTCTGAGAATAAACTTTTTCATGTTATTTGTTTATATTGGCTTTGGCTCATTTCATAAGACTATGGAAATGTCCTCTGGCATGCTAATGAAATAAAATGTAAGCATTCAGCATTAGGTCATGCGTTGAGATTAGAAAGAGACACATTCTATCTTGAGAAAGCAGGAGGTTCTGTGCTACAAGGTAGCACAGGTTCTGTGCTCAGCTTGAATTCTGAAGGATGAATGTGAACTGCCTAGACACACAAAGGGACACAATTATTTCAGGGAGAAATTTCACATAGAAATACAGTAGATCTAAAATACAATAGGGTCTGTCCATAAAGCTGATGGGTAAAGTGAATATGGAAGAGTACTAAGTGATGAGACTGAAAATGTTAGTGTTTGACAAAATTTCAGGTTAGCTTTAATTTAAACTTAAATTGATCTTCCCTCCAGAGTAGGGATTGTGCAATTGATAGTTGTGAAATCCGTAGCTTTTACATTTCAAGTTAATTATGTTCCATAGTCCAGAAAGAGCTGTGGGTTAGTCTCACACAGTTATCACATAGTAAAAAGAAGCCTCTTTATGATTCTACCTTAATTTGCATTATCAACATTTCTTTTAGAATGAGCTGATTTTTCCAATTGTCCTGCTAGATCATTCAAAATTATTTCAAAAGGGTGCCCAGGAGACTATTCCACTCTGGAGAAGTTGTAGGAACTGCATGTATCTTACGCATGTAAGACAGTAGAATGCTTGTTTAGAAAACCTGTAGGAACGGCACCCCAAGTATCTGCCACTAACTAGCTGGGAGAATTTGGGTTTCTAGGCCTGTGTTGTCATCTCCATCTCAGTCTCTTTCTAAAATGCAGAAGTTGAAACAAACAATATTTAGGGCCCCTTCTGCTTCTTTGCTGCATAATCTTATGATTTTATTATTTGTATATTGAATCCCTTTTTCAATCTATATTTTGTGTTAGATTCAAGGAATGTGATATTGAGGAAAAAAATACAGCAGAATTAGTCCTCATGGACATGAAGCTTACAACCTGGTTGGAGGAGAAAGATTTTAATGAGATAAATGCTGAAATAATCTGATAATGAACAATAAATGAGATAAGAGCTGGGAAAGAATAAAGGCAACCTCAGGGGCTATGAGAGCACACAGCAGGGTGGGTTGGATGTTGTCAGTGTGGGGACCGAGGGACTGACGTACTCAGCACGCAGCCTTGTCAGGGAGGCCCTCTCTGGAGAAGTGACCTTTGGAGGAAAGGGATGGGCACGAACCTTCTCCAAATGGCATTGAGATTGTGGCTGTTTCTGGGGAGTCAGCAACTTCCTCTGAAGCATATGGCCTTGTGGTTTCTAAAGGTCAGGAAAGCAAATTACAGGGCGATATTTTATGAGTTTGCTGGAGTTGTACAATGTAAGATGTCACAGAGATTTTATTTCGCATCGTGAAAATTGATGTGACGGCCTTCAGGCTTTCTTGATTAAGAACATGAATGCAAAATTGCTTTTTTTTTGTTTTTGTTTTTGTAGCTTGGCACATGGAGTATTTCTCTAAATTATTTTTTCCAGATAGTGGGTAAGGCTGCGTACCAGTTCCACCCCTCCTTTGTTAACACCAAGCTAATTTGAGTAACCTCAGAATAATTGCACTTATTCATGTCTTGTATCTATTCTGGATGGTTTGTCAACTGCCTTTTGCCTCTGTGAGGCAGGCCTGGACAAGATTTAGTCAGTAAGATGACAGTTTATTGTCTCTCAAGAGGGTGTCAGAAGAATCGGAAAGTGAGGTGAAATGTCATAACTGCTTTTCCCAGAAGCTGGCCTGGTGGTCATTCAATGGTTTTCAGAATAATATAAATGAGAACAAGAATGCAGCACACAGGTGGCCTTCCTGTGATAATCAAGACCAGAAACATTTACATTGATTCATTTACTAATTTTAGTTATGTAAATGCACTAACTTAATCTTAATGAGAAATATTTTCTGTCAATTTTGTTTAAAATTTTTTGCTGTGTGGATTTTGATATACCTGCAGATCATGCAAATAAATATATCTAGTATATAAATGAGTTTGGAAATTAAGCCTAAAAGCTGAGACTTGCTATCAATTTAAGGAGTCAGGACAATATATTGTATTTGAAATTATAAGGATGGTTGAGATCACCCATGTAAAGTGAATTCTTCATCATATTTGTTTCAGAAATAATCCCACCTTTGAATAAGTGTACCTGTTTTTCAACAGGAAGAGTTACCTTATTAAGTTAAAAGAAAAAATGTCTTCTTTCTGTTTGATCATTTATGAATGAACTGAAAAAAATTCTTAAGTATTTTCTGGTGATTAATTTTCCATTAAAACTGAATCATGATTTTTCTATATTCATTTTAGAATGAAATTGAAGTGAGGACACTGATGTCTGTAATATTTACTTAGTGCTGTTACATAAAAAATAATAAAACTTACTTTTCAGTTGGTAACTGAAATCTCTTTGAAGACAATTGTCTTGTCTCATTTATTGTTATATTTTCAGCCTATTCAGTGCTGAAAGTAATTTATTTTTAATGAAAAATAATGCCAAATGGTTTTTTCAACATGCTATTTAATGGACCAGAGTGAATCATGGTAAATAAAATATTATGCAGCCAAATATTCTAATTGCAAAGTCTACCTTAATTCCCTTATTAACTTATATTCTGTGTTCCTGCCTAGCATATGTTATAGATTTGCCATGTGGGGCAGATATGTAGTTGCATGACCATATATAACACAAGCCCCTGGTGTGTTAAGATACCTAAGTACCTAATTCCTGTGGACTGATGTGCAATTACATGTGGAAGAACTAAGTGAAATTGCTGTAGTCATGAAATATAACTCTTTGAAGAAAGGCCAACTCTAGCAATTTTCTAGGCTATGTTATAATTTGAGGCATTTTTTAATTGCTTGCTTTCAATGCTTGAAGGATGTTAAAGAATTAAGAAGAAATATCATAAGGAATGTATTGAAAACTTTTATAGTCTCTCAATCTGGAAACTGTTGGAGAATACTTATAAGTAGGGCTTGGAAATGTTTTGAGGTAGTTTTAAGAACTTTCAAGACAATCTAAATTTGAGTTGTAGCTTTCATTTTTATATCCTGTGTAACTAACTCCAAGCGAGTTAGTTAACATCTCAAAGTTCATTTTCTTGTTTGTAAAACATAGATAATAATACTAGTTCATAATGTCCATGTGAGGATTGGTGCTTATGTATGAAAAGTACCAACACAGAACTTTGTTATATGTCTCAGCTTTGACTCAAGGATGGCTGGAGAATTGGAATGACGAAAGAAGTGTTTTAACTTCTCTGATTTCTGTTGGATTTTGTCCTAAACTGAGATTTCCCTGCTTTAGGCGACTATTAGAGGTTATTTCTGCCAATGGTTTTATTATGAACTACCCCACTGAACCATAGATAATTAAAAATAGATCTTAGTGATTTTCTTGGTCATTTCAGTTCTGAACCTAAACAGCTTAGATGTCTAATGGAACATTCAATCTTTCAAGCACTTTATATTTGGATTCCTGCATTTTTGGATCAAATGGAAGCCAATTTTAAGAGCCTAGCCTACCTTCAGCTTACATTTAGTTGATGGTAGTCCTCAATCTGAGGCTGGAGATTAGAAACAATACATAGATGACAAATTTCCTCTTATAACAAATTGGGAGTTCCCACTGCATAAATTCAGTCATATACACTTAAAGATGGAGAAAGATAATGGTAGAGAGCCTAGACTTTGAAACCAGGCATCTTGGTGAAGTCTGCGCTTTATTGCTCATCAGATGTAAGCTGTTAGCAGAGTTACTTAAACTAGCTGTGACTTTTTCTATGGCATCTTTTAAAAAAATAGAAATTTTTTTTAAAAGTAGAGGTTAAATAGAGATTAAAATAAAGATTAAATATTTTAAAATAGAGATTAAAAGTATAGATTAAATTCGCTAAACTTTGTGGAGAACTCAGAGCACTGCATTGCGTCTAAGTGGTCAATAAGTGCTAAGGCACCATTAAATGTGAGTATGTTATCCACAGACTCAAAAAATCATCAATATCTGTCAGGGCCATTGTCCCAACCACAGGGTACTTAATTTGCTGTTTTAACAGGTACTAGAATTCTGGTATGTAGAGTAATAGCTGAGAAATTATCTCCTGCTGATTAGATAGTCAAATTACTTGAATCACCTCTTCAGATCCCACTCAGGACATAATTAGTGTTTATTTCTATTTTGCTATTTAGTATGCAAATTCACTGTAGGAGATCATTACAACTGGGGAGTGTATGGCTCATGGTATTTTATCAGTGGTCACTGGGATGAAAGATGGGCCAGTAGTTGGAAGCTCTTGCTTAGTTTAATTTGGTGACACTAGTCTGTACTTTGGCCAAATTATCAGCACAATTACATTAGTTTTTATCATTACTGTTAATTAGCTGTGGTGGTCTGCAAAGTGTTTCCATTTGTGGAGTTGATTAGGTGATGAAGTGGTTCCCACAGTCTAATTTGTTTAAGCCAAACTGGCCAAAGGTTTAGAGTCAACAGACTCCAGGGAGGAGTGGTATGAATAGTTGATAGATTAAGTATTTTTGATTTTCTGCTACATTACTTGATCTGGAAATGTGCTGACCTGATGGTTCCTGGAGGCAACCCATGTTCTCTCTCCAGTGGATGAGATGTCCAAACGGGAAAGCACCAGTTAGCAGGTACCCCTGTTCAAAGGAATTAGCAGGATAATTGACCTTCTGTGTTGGATTGATGTGCGGGGAAAGCATTTGTCTTCAACCCAAACATGACAGCTTTGTACACATGGTTATTTAAAAGATCCAGTAAAGTGTTGGGTGACGTAAAATGGCATTGTTATTGAAGTGTTTTTGTTACATATTTTTTTCTAAAAAAATTATGGCATCTACCTATCTATTTATCTGTCTATCTATCCATCCATCCATCCATCCATTTAAGCAAAATGTACCACCTTGATTTTGGTGTATCTATTGCATAGTGGTAAAAGTCATGGCATTGCATTAAAATATATTAATTAAGTATTTGTTGTTAATAAGCAATTGATAAATGCTGGGCATGACACTTAACCATTCTAAACTACAAATCCCTTGTGGGTGGAGGGTGGGTAACATTGAACATCATGCAGCATTAAGGATGAGTTGCTATCATGTCTGTAAAATGCCTAGCCTAAGGGAAGCATCCTACAATATTGGTTTGCCCTTATTTTTCTGACATGATGTGGCCCATATTTAATCAACTCAATCAGGCTAATATTGATTGCCTCCCTTAAGCTGTACTTGAAGCTGGGAAAACAGTGCCCAATAAGACAGACATGACTCCAATCTGTAGGGTTAGTAAATTACTAGGAAGACAAAAGGATGAAAGAAAAACATGCTGGGTAAGCATATTGCAAGGAGACTTCTGACCCACTCACTGTTCAGGGATAGCTTTCTTGAAGGATTTTCAGTCTGGGATATGAAACCTGAGTAGGGGAGTTAGCCAAGAAAGAGATGGGTCAGGCTCAGGAAAAAGAGCGTTTCTAGTGGAAGGCCTGAATTATAGGTAGCTCTGAGTAGGTGAATTTATCAAAAACAGAAATCTCATTTTACTTTATGGTGGCGTAACCATGTGCCGATAACAATTCCATGTGCCTTGGGCTGAACACTAAAGCATGAAGTTTGAATGTGTGATTACAAGTGGTTCTGGGGCCAAGAAAGGCACATTAAGCAGAAACATTGGCATGATAAATAAACTAAGTATCTTCACCATGCATTTGCTCAAACTGAAGAATAGCAATGCAACCTACTCTAGGGACTAGGGGAAATACAGTTAAACATGTGTGACTTCATCACCAGGCTTTGGGGACCAAACAGATTTATTAAATGTTTGCTATGTGCCAGCATCTGTGCCGAACACTTTATGTGCATCAGCTCATTCTGTTCCATGAGGCAAGGACTGTCATTTTGCTTATTTTTGAGATTCATAAATGTAGACTCAAAGTCCATTTATTATGTGTCCTTTGTAACAATCTAGAACTGGATACAAACCCAGAGAGACTTTGGAAACGTCATCATTAACCATTAAGCTAGGTCAAACTACTAGATGTCCAGGGTCCTACAGGTTTGAGCTGAACTGAACTGGGTTAGGCATTGCAGGGAGAGAAGGCCTGTTTTTTAGTTTTCATAGAAATTCCAGGGGTCGAATGGGGAATAGCCTGGGCAGTGAAGCAAGGGTTTCAGAAGCTGCGTGACATGGTATGAGATACTGAAGCTCTCTGAGCAGCCTCAGGTTCTTCTGAAGTGGTAATATTAATAGTTTTTACCCCCATCTGTAGGTTATGAGGATGAAATAAGATACTATATGAAACATACTGAGTATACAACCAGCCACAAAGGGAGTATCTCTTCCCATATCTACCCAACCAGTTGAGTTTTCCGAGAGAAGAGGTCCTTCTGAGAGCAATATCCCTGACTCATTATGAAAACTATAGTGATCATTGAGGGGGCTCAGTAAATACTATTCCTCTTTTCTGAGCAGGTTCTGAAGTAATTGAGCAATAGGTCAAAAATAAATCAAAGTGCAGACATTTGGAAGAATAAAATAATGCCTTTATTGGTGATTAAAGACAGGATTGGGGGACATATCTTAGTTGGAGAGCCAGAAGGAAATGCTAAATGAACCCTATATTGGCAGACTTACTGTCCAGTCAAAGGCAAGGCTGGATGAGCAGGACTTAACCCATGGAAGAGCTATTCTACCTTGAAGAGAAGTGTCTACAGAAGTATGAGCAGTGTGCATTGTAGAGAAACTTATATAACATGTGAAAAAAAATCACAACATTTTTCAAAATTCTACTAATAACCTCTTTTACAGGATGTAACAGTAGTACTCTGGGAACAAGAAAAACAAGCAGGAAGCAGTCTCTGTGTTCAGATCATTTTCGCAAATTTCTTTGCTACAAGGTTTCTCACCTCTTTGCTATATTAATGTTTTAATTTCATGTTTAATGTAAAACATATGAAACGCACGGTATACTATTGCTTTACAGCACTGCTGCTTCATTCAGATGACCTATAGCCTGCGAAAGCAATATGCATACACCTGAAATCATGATTTCTTCCCACTCCTTGCAAACCGATATGAATAAGCCTTTATTTCTTCCATCTCAATCGAAGGAAGCAGCTGTAGATGTTGCGCAGGGATAAAACCTGCATCGCCTTCCTCTCAACTTTCTGCCTTTCCCTCTCCCCAGTCCGCATGGTTGGCTGCCATACTGTGTTGGCTGTATCTGAAAAGGAAACTGAACTTCCCTTTGTAAATGCAATAATCCTTTCTTCAGTCCAGGCCCTTCAAATGCCTCTCCACTACCAGAATTTCCTACTCTCCGTTCCCATAGCAATCTGTACAAACTTTTATTAGAGCACTTAGCAAATTGTGTGATTCTCATTTGAGTGTCTGTATCCTTTGCTACACAGTGAATTCTGAAGAGGGAAAATACCATGTATCATTTTTTTTTTATTCTTACCATAGAGCCAGGACATTGCTGGCTGTACGGTATATTTAGTGATGTTAAATAAGTGAATAAAGATACAAATGCTATTCACATCTTGTCAAGCCTTTTAAGACTGATTGGAGATAAATGAGTGAATCTCTGTTTGGACATGTGGTGATTTTTAGTCAAATTGGCAACTCTTATTCAGAATTTTCCAGTTTAAATTGCTAAAGATTGTGAATAAATTGGTGGAAGTCTATACTGAAAAAAATATATTGCTTTACCACAATATGTTCTGTACCTTAACTTTATATTTTCATGAGTGCTATTCTAAAAGTCTCACAATAAGTACATTAGGAAATATTTGAAATGTGAAAATTCTAGTTGTATATTAATGAAAAGTGAAAATTTCAGAGAATATAGACACAGTATAATTCGATTTTCATAAAACAAAAGCATGGGTGCACACACAAATGAGGAGTAAAAAGACTAGAAAAGTGTCCTGAAACCTGGGTGCACCTGAGTAGAAAGCAATGGAGACGGTGGGACAGACATCTGAGTCAGTCTTCTATTTCTTTAAATTTTGCTGTGACCCCGAGCACCCTGGGACAATAGATTTGTTCCCTTCTTCAGCTCCTGAATTTGCTCGTCAGCCTTGTCCATTCCACTATCCACACAGCTATTGAGCTTTTAATTGCTGCAGCAGACATGCTTCTAGTTCCAATATTTCCCTTTTTTAAAATTTTTTATAAAAGGCACTTCTTGACTTATGAATATGAGCAGCCTCTTCAGGATCGGAGAACACAATTTTAGCACTTTCAAAATCTTCTCTTTGCTCTATTAATTGTGTGGTCTTGCATATCATATTTGTTCCTGTGCATTGAGTTTGATAACTTTCATGGTGGTGTTTTTTTTCAAATATTTGGTAATTCTAGATTGCCTACTCATCTTTAGATGGGAAAAGAGCTGCTCTCCGATGCTGGTGAACTGATTGTCCTCTGGTAGTGTTGTGATGGCCTGCACGTGGGAGGGAAGAATGAGTGACAGCTTTTGTTCCGCATGAGGGGGTCCTTTTCCATTCAAGGTCCCTTCTCCTCCCCCACTCACTGCTTTACATGGAGGCAAAGATGTCAGTCACCCCTTCTTTGTATACGTTTCAGAATACCTCAAAAATTCTTTCCTTTTTAATTGTTTATAAAGATTTTATTTATTCATTTTTAGAGAGGGGAAGGGACGTAGAAAGAGAAGGAGAGAAATATTGATGTGTGGTTGCCTCCCATGTCCCTCCAGCTGGGGACCTGGCCCAGGGCCTGCAACCCAGGCATATGTCCTAGACTGGGAATTGAACCAGTGACTCTTTGCATGCTGGCACTCAATCTACTGAGCCACACCAGCCAGGGCTCAGAATTCTTTCTAAATGACATAGCATGGTATGAGAACTAAGAACAGGGACTCTGGATTCAGGCAGAGAAGAATAGAATCCTGTATCTGCTTCTCACTGACTATGTAACTTGAGCAAGTTGCGTATTTTATCACTGCCTGTACCTCCTTACCTGTATAATGGGGTAAAAATAATGATATCCTTCTCATTGGCTTGTTGTGGGCATAAATGTGTTGTGAACTCATGTCAAAAGTACCTGACACAAAGGAACCACTCAAAAAAGACTAGGTATTATTATTCAAATCCTCTTAATTAAAAAAAAAATGTTTCATTTGAAGAGATTTTAGAATTGGGCCTAGTTGTCTGGGTAAAGTCTACCCACTTGAGGCAATTTTCTTTTAATTGAATGTTTTAATTCTCATTAGCTGCATGTGGAACAAAGCATGGGTATATTTCAACATTATATCAAAGCCCAGTTAGACAATGAATAAAGCAGTGTGCTCCATTTCCCTTCTGCTGGGATGATGATTATGCCTGCCCTGTGATTACATAAACACAAAGCTTTGCAAGATAAGTGAACTCTTCTGATGCAAGATTATAGGAAGCCAAACATAATTTTTTGTTACTTCTGCTAATAGTAGCTTTAAGGACAGCTTATCTTGCTTAGGAAGACATCACACAGTTTGGTACAGATATTAACATACAACTATTGGGTTAGTCAAAATGTTTGTTTAGTTTTTTTTCCGTACAGTGGCTCTAGTACTGGTTAGTTGTCTTTAACTTTATTCAAAACAATTTTGTTTGATTACATGGTGATGCTGTCATATCAGTGTGTATTTAAAAAGCATCAAAATTGGTGAATTTTTGTGCTGCATTTTATTACTGAAAACAGAAGATACACAACATTTTCAGCATATTATACTTTATTATTTCAAGAAAAGTAAAAATGCAACTGAAACGCAAGTAAAAATAATTGCACAGTCTATGGAGAAAGTGCTGTGACTGATCAAACATGTCAAATGTCGTTTGCAAAGTTTCTTGGCGCTATTGACATTTTGACCAAATAATTCTTTGCCGTGGGCCTGTCTTATGAACAGGCAGATAGTTAGCAACACCGCTGGCCTCTACCGACTGGAAGCCAATAGTGGGAGATAGCCAGCATGCTCGGAATATCCAAATCAATAAAGTTATTAGTGAAAATGAAAAATATGTCTTTTATTTGATGGGGAAAAAAAACATTCGGGCTTTTTGGCCAACCCAATATTTATGTTTCATTAATTTGATATGACTATTCTTTGCTGCATCCACATAGTCTTTTTGATCCGCCTTCTTCTGTTTCTCTAATATCCTTTTACTCTGCAATCTTCCTCCTCTCTTCCTGCAGTTCAAACTGACCTCCTAGCTGACCTGTGAACTTGTTGGCTTCCTTCCTGTATAAGGTCTTTGATTTTGTCCTTTTCTGCCTGGAGTACACACCCCAGATTGCTGCCTTGCTAAAGTACCTCAGCTCTTCAAGCCTTGACTCAAATCCCACCTTCTCCATAAAGCCCAGTCTGATGAACTTATTGATACTGCAACTGTTGCCCTGACTCCTCTGTCCTTTTCCTGCCATACTTTTGTTTTTTTCAAAAGCCTGTCACCCCATAACACCCTAGATAATTCAGTTATTTATTGGGTTTATTGTAACATAAGCTGTACAAAGGTAGGGTATCTGCTGGTTAGCTTGTTTACGTACTCTTAGGGCCTGAAACAGTGGCTGGCTCATGGTGAAGTGTTCACTACATGATTTGTAAATGACAGAATAAACATATTGAATAATGATCTACTCACTAATATCAAGGATAAACTTATTAACCTAGTTGTGGAAGAGGAACATCAAAATGCTGACAATGGTGCCTACCCTTTCCATCACATTGTGAAATAATAAAGGGATTGAACCATTTTGTTTGCTTCTAATAAGAAAAATACTTATTCTCTATTCAAACTTATTGGTAAGAGAATTAGTGACACATTACAATTAAAGTGACAGTACTGTCCTTATCTAGTCAATTCCATGGGGTCATGTTGGGTAATTGTGTCCTCTCTCAGCTTAAAAACATCAGGAGATCTTCCATCCCACAGTCCCAGCGATGCTGGGCAGACATGGGCTTTCTTCCTTCTATTGCTGTGATCTTTCTCACACATCTGTTTATTTTTGCTTTGCGTAGATGGATCCGTGGGTTTTACAAAGAGTCAATTCAGATAATTAAATCCTACACAAGGCTGAATAACAAAACAGAAAAATCTGTCCACAAAATGCTAAAATCCTTCCTCTGACTCAGAATCTTGCTCTTCTCAATCTTTGAGTCATCATGTGGAAGATAGCTCTATTTGTTTAATTCCAAATTTATGATGCCTTTTTCTGAAATAGGTATGTACAAGAAGGAAGAATTTATTGGGTAAGAAAGATCAGGTTTTAATTTGGAAAGCCATAAAAAGCTTAAATGGTTTTCTCAACTTAAGATGAGATAGTGAAAGAGTTAATTAGTCACTTATATTGGGTACTATGTCTTAAAATATTTTATTAGTTTTTATTAAAAATATCAGTAAGTAATGCCTAGTATAAGAATAGCAAGAACAGGGAAAGGGGATAGAAGCTTCTGCAGTGGCCTACTTTAGCTGTATGAAGAAGGGATACATCTCATATTTTACTGTTCCAAAAGTTCTAAACTGATTAAAAACAAAGCATCATTTGAGGAGTAAGAGCAAAAAAAAAACTGCTTGTAGGAATTTTATGGAGTGAGGGGAAAAGTTAAGAGTCCCCTATATTTGAGTCAGGCAACCCTATAAATCTTCATGAGCCTCCTTTAATGCCCTACAAGTGAACTAAATTGAAAACAGTACACTTACTATTCAATGAAGTTTTCAGATAAATGGCATTCCAGTAACATATAATCTGCATAAAATATGTTATTGATAGGGACTTAAAGTGGAGTCTCCCAGCCCCATTTGCAGTATGGTTGTGACTTCTAGGTTCATAGTGACTAGAAATTTTGGGGCTATGACTGTCCAGAAAATGTACTTTAAGGTATATCCTACAAAGATCTCGGTAGGAACCAAGCAAAGAATTCCATCCAGGTATGGTTGGCACTGGTGTAGGGACTAAGTTTCTAGAGCTCGTACTGGTCCACAATTAAAGTTTAGGAAAATAAAAATATTTGAACTTCAGATTCACCACACTGGAATTGAGATTCTGGACTTTTGAATACAGTTTTTAACACAAATAAAAATGATTATTGTCACTCTTTTTTAACCTCACTTCATCATATTCCTTTTAAACTATAGAACCACTCTTCTTACCTGCTCTTGGTCCAGGATGTGGTTCTCAGTAGACCCGCCATTAGATAGATAATCATGCCATTCTACCTAGTTGTCTTCTAATTGAAAATTCTAGAACATTCTTCATGCCAAACTTTTATGGTCTATTTTTCCTGAACCTTTGGGATGTTTCTTCCATAGGGAAGCTGGTCCCAATGAACGACTAAAAGCCTGTCATTCAATTATATGTTGCAGTATGTCTTAAGATGATAATGGCCTGCTTCTTTTTTGTCAATACTATCAATTTACTGTATAATGTATACAGTTTTGAAAGTCTAAATGTTTACTATAACATCATTAGCATTGCCTCTTCCAGAAAGAAGTATGATTTTAAATTCATTTTATATGGAGCTACACACACACACACACACACACAATTATTCTTTTGAAAAGACTTTTTGGAAACTTTATTATTCAATTTACTTTAATTCACCAGTGATTTTCTGAAGACATACTCTCAGCCACCCACTGTGCAATGTCCTAGGGAAAGAAAAATGAGTACAAATTGGTCTTCTTACCAAGGAATGATAAATTTAAAAATAAAATGTAATATAAAGTGATAGCAACCATAAAGAAATTAAGTTCAAGAATCAGAGATAGTACAGAGGAAGACATAAAAATTGTAGCAGGTATAGGGAGATGAGACAAGCAAGCTTCTTTTTCCTTTATCTTCCACATCTAGCACAGTGGCTGATATATAACAATTACTACAGAATTACCGATAAATTTTGAAGGTAAGGTATGGCTTGATAGCTGTATTAGTTTCCTATGGATGCTGTAACAAATTACTAGAAACATGGTGGCTTAATATAACAGAAGTTTATTCTCACACAGTTATGGAGGCCAGAACTTCAAAATTGGCCTGTCTGGGCTAAAATCACCATGTTGCCAGGGCTGCATTGTCTCCAGAGGCTTTAGGGGACAGCCTGTTCTGTAGGGGACAACCTGTTCCTTACCTCCTCCATCTTTTGGTGGCTGCTGGCCTTACTGGACTTGTCACCTTGTTACACTAATCTCTGCTTTCAAAATCACTTGCTTATTCCTCTTCTGTTTGTGTGTCAAATCTGTCTCTACACTTGTTTTATAAGGGTACTTGTGAAGACATTCAGGATATATTTAGATAATCCAGGATAATATCATCTCAAAACACTTCACTTAATCACACCTGCAAAGTCTTTTTCAAAATATTTATGATTTCCAGGGATTAGGGTCTGATACCTTTGGGTCCACTAGTCAGCCTACTAAAATGGAGAAGAAAAGCCTAGTTGTATAGGTTGAAGGGCCTGTTATTATTCTAGGCATGATGTTAGTATGAGCAATAAAATGTATGCCACAAAATATCATTTTCAGTAATTTTATTTGGCGATGGTGGTGAGTGGTTAAACACAATGGTCTTCCTAACCTAGGACAATCCTGTGTTATTTGGTTTGTAGAAATTCATTCTATATCACTTCTCAATCTTTCGTAGATTCAGTTTAGTACTCAATATCCAAAGTTACTCAGAGTTTCTGTTTTAAGTGATGAAGTCTTCTTCCTTTGTGCTTCAAACTTTATTTATTTCTGTATTAATTGTTGTTCAGTTACGGTTGTCCTCATTCCCCCCGACCCTTACTCTCCCTGCCCAATGTTCGGTCCTCCCCTCCCACCATTGTCTTTATCCATGTGTCCTTTAAACATGTTCCTTGACTCTTCCCTTTCGCCTATTTTCCCCCTTCCTTCTCCCCTCTGGTCACTGCCAGTTTGTTCTTTATTTCCATGTCTCTGTTTCTATTTTGCTCATTTGTTTGTTTTGTTGATTAGGTTCCCTTATAGGTAAGATCATATGGTATTTGTCTTTCACCACCTGGCTTATTTCACTTAGCACAATACTGTCCATTTCCGTTCATGCTGTCACAAATGGTAGGAGTTCCTTATTTCTGCTGTGTAATATTTCATTGTGTAAATGTACCACAGTTTTTGATCCACTCATTTACTGATGGGCACTTAGCCTGTTTCAACACTTGACTGTCGGAAATAATGCTGCTGTGAACATTCATTCATTCATACATGTATTCAGTACATATTTATTGAGTCAACAATGTGAGTCATGTACTATGTTCTAGGGATGCAGAAAATGAAAAAGAAAAAAGACTGTACAGCTCAGTTGGATGTGCATGCACCCAAAATCTAAAAGTAAATTGAAAATGTATAATGTGATTAATAAAATTATGAAATTATATAGGTTTCAAGCGTACAATTCTGTAAAAATCATTCGTACATTGTATTGTATGTTCACTACCCTAAGTCCTCCATCACCTTTTATCCCTCCTTTACCCTCTTTTACCCCTCCCCATCTACCCACCATGCTGTTGTCTGTTTCTGAGTTTTTATCCTTATGTCACTCCAATAAATTCAATTATTGAAAGGGTAAAAAAAGACACCTAAAGTCAACAGATGGAGAAATAAAACCTACAATGAATTGAAAGTTTTGTGGTCTATCATTCCATAGAAGAGATGGTGTAAAGAAGATTTAATAGAAGTATTCAGAGCCTAGGAAAGAAATCTGTTTTCAGGAACTATCTTAGTCATTAACTAGCGATCTATGTGACATTGATAAGAACAGTGATGGAAAAGTCATGAGGCAAGTGTAAGGGGAGCAAGACTCAGAAAGTGAAAAGCAGAGTCACACAAAAAAGAAAAAAGTGTATAATGTGATATGGTAGCTCCAGGTTTGGTGTAATTGAATAGTGCTGTTATGGCAATAACAATTTTCATCAGAATCTCTAAGGTTAGTGGAGTTTATGAAGTGGCATGGAGTGGGAGGGAGTCCTAGGCATTGGAGCACCATGAGAAATGTGCAGTTACCAAGAATAATAAATTTGAGAAGCTACAATTAGCTTGACTCACCTAGAGTATAAAATTGAATTGCTGATAGAAGATTAAGATGGAGAGGCTGGCATTAGAGGGCCATGAAAAACTTTATTTTTCATAGATAGGAATGAATCTTGAATGTTAGAGGATAAGACAAACCTTATTACCTCAAAGTAAAACAAATCTTACTATTTCATTTTACTGATTGGATAGTGGGCAGCAGATGAAGTGACCTTCCACAGACTGTCCATTTTATAGAGCTACTTTTGACTTTGGTCACTTCCATCTAATTGTGTATAATAGTATCCATTTATGAACCACAAGGGCATTAGTTTCATACTGAAATGTTAAATTATGGAAATTTCTTGAAATATTCTCTCTCATATTTGAAAATACTTAGTGGCACAAATGTGTGCATTTTAGAGGTGAATTACCATGTGTACATTTTGGAGATGACTTTTATAGCATTTTTTCTATGCTAAGTAGACCTGGGTTAATAAAGCTATACTTTCTCCTGTGGTGGCTGAAGATATTACTAATGCCTCCCACTGATTCAGGAGTTGAATTTCTCTCATTGCTCTGTGGGCCATCAGCCTATCAAGGACTTCAGAGAAAATAAGGGTTGAAATTTGGGTTTTATAGACTGGTTGGAGAATCAGCACGAGACAGCAGTCTAGTGTGGGCAGTGATTTGCTGTAAGCCTGGGTTTAAATCTGAGTTCTAATATTTGTCACCTCTGTGGCTTTG
Source organism: Anoura caudifer (assembly GCA_004027475.1). Lineage (NCBI taxonomy): Eukaryota > Metazoa > Chordata > Mammalia > Chiroptera > Phyllostomidae > Anoura > Anoura caudifer. The sequence goes on from PVKU01005472.1 coordinate 121,402, forward strand.
GAGAAATTATCTCATCTCTCTGAGCATCAATTCCTTATCTGCAAAGGAGGCTGAGAACGCAGTACGTATCATCAGCAACTATTCATATAGATGTGGGGAGGGAATAGGGAATTGACAAGGGCTGGTGGCCTCAGCAATCTTTTCCAACCCCGGGCGCCTGGAGGGTAAGTGGGTGTGATGGTTATCTGGACTGGTAGTCAAAGAGAACTATTTGGAAAGTAACTACCTAAGTAGACATTCTGCTGAGGAATTCATCCTGACCTGACCCCTGAAGGAAAGCAGCTAGGAACATAAATTCCCTGACCTTTCTCTCCTTCTTTCTTTATCTGATGTACTGCCAGTTCCTCCCACTGACTGAACCCAGTCAAAAGCCAGTGGACAAAGGAGCTCATGTCCATACAAATTCACATGTAAGGGTGAGGGAAGGTCAAGAGTGACTATATCTGGGCAAATGGAAACTGCATCCCACATAGTGCCAACTGCTTCTGGGAACCAATGAGAATTAAAGGAGATAGTTCATGTAAAGTACTTTGCATGGGACTTAACATGTTAGCCATTACAAAAACAAGATAAACATAGTTTTACTTTTCCTTCTAATTTTATTATTTAAAAAATAGCTGTTAGCATAATTTGGTCTTTTTTAATGTTTAGAATTGTATTTATCTATGTAGTTATTAATTGGAGGTCTTTGTTAGAGCCCAAATATGACATTCTTGTGGCAACTCTGTGTAATGGTTGTTTACGGAGCATGGAATGGGGAGCCGAAGGGACCAGGGTGTGAAGGTGGAGTCCCATCACTGCATGTTTGGGAGACCTTTACAGATTGATCACCTTCCTTCAGCCATGATTTTCTGTTGTGAAGGCAGGATGCAGACCCTCATTCCCTTGGGAGTCTGCTGTGGGGTTCCCTCAGTGCACGCATGCATAGCACACAAATTCCCACTCCGGGTGCTTGCTGAATTGTCCATTTCCTTCCCGCCGTGAATGCCCTGTCCCAGGCACTTCGTTGTGACTCAGATTATTAGGCAAGAAAATATCTCTAGATTGCCTTCAGTGCTGCACATTCCACCTAAAAACTGAAACACCTGCTCTGCGTTATCTACCTTTTACACAATTAACCACAGTGAGGTTCCTGCAGTCAGAATTTAGCTGACAATTTGGTTCTTGATGAACTAAGTTGAGGAGCAACTAGCTTAACTCTTAACAGAGGGGTCTCCTGTGGAGTTAATGAGTAGCAGAAACTTGTTAAATCAGCAGACATATCTCAGAGACCCAAACTGCAAAGAAATCTTTTATTAGAAGTTGTGTCTATGAGCCCTGATGATGGCAGTAAACAGGCACTGAGTTGTCTGCTTTGTGTGTGTGTCTGTGTGGGGAGGGAAGGAGGACTTCTGGAAAGATTGCCATGAAAATGTAAATTTATTTGTGCCTTGGTGGTTGGATTAAGGAATATTTTTATATATTATTTTCCTTATTTGAATTTCCTCTCCCTTCCCTTCCCTTCCCTTCCCTTCCCTTCCCTTCCCTTCCCTTCCCT